>CM032228.1:91665000-91765000 GCA_019009955.1 Riptortus pedestris
CCTTGCATCTTCCTCTTTTCCCTGGGCCCGGTGGATCAGCTGTTCTGGTTGTTGTCCTGATGTTCAGTATTTTACAGATAGCCCTTCGGATTCCGCGCGGCACATGGATATTGTGTCCTCGTCGGCAAGATGATCTTCACACAGCTGCTTTCCAAACTCTTTCAAAAACACACTCCTTTCAAATTTAAGTCGTACTTTTTATTACTTTTATAAATGATGAATGCATTGATACCCGTCACATTCATCAAGCTATTAAATATCACCATCGGCCATCTTCTTGCATTTCGAGCAGTATTATAAGTGGCACACATTTCATCGACAACATCAACCCCTCTGTTAGTCATGTTATAGAAGGTGAGTGCCCCTGTTTTTTTTTGTTTCCGTTCGAGAGATCAATGCTGCCATCGAGATGGATGGCATTTGTTTTTTGGGGAATATACGGTAAAATGCTGCGGTCCTGCAAGGAACTGAAATTACAAGCTGTACACAATAGGTAAGTTGGCTGAGTACTGAATGGTGGGGAGGTTAGCTGTGGGTCTCAGAGACCCGGTGCCACCACTGCCGGGTTAAGTGCCAAATATTCTTATCAGTGAACTTTTACTGTGTGAAATACATTCAAATACTTTGAGTGATAATATCATAAATTATGATTTTACGCTCTTACTCGAAAATGTTAATTTAATTTATTCCATAAAAGATATGTAATTGTTTCATTCTACACTAAAGTTCGAAATCGAAAATGGCTGAAATCGAACCACGAATTGAGGGTGGGGGGTTAGAGGCAGTGGGATTCCCAAATTTAAAGTATCTTTCATAATATGAGTAAGATCTAAAACATTATAGAGCCAATCTTGTTAAATGAAATACCTTTTGTCTTGTAACGAAACGTTTAAGTGAGATATTCCTACTTGCTGGTTTTTGCTATTTGCTGAACACTCTCATCTTCTCATTGGATTTTTATATTGAATAGAAAATATGGCGAGATAAGATCAGCATTTTGTTATACCAGTACGTGTAAATCTGCTTATTTTACTTAATCTTTGTCCCACGGATTTTTTATAGCAATTGCATTCATTTCACATTGGCAACGGTTCATTTGGCCAACATGACTTACGTACATACACTTTTCTTATTATATTGTAGAATAAATTATTCTTTCTTTAGTATCTCATAGAATATGAAGATAATTTCTCTTTTAATCTAAAAATACAATGACTACGATGGGGAGCAATTGAAGTTCTCATCAGACAATGGTAGTGCTCATTTACTGTGTTAGATTCAATATAACTACATAGTCCTGAAATATTTTCTAAGTTTTACAATAAACATCAACAGCACTGGCTACTGGCGCTAACCGTTTTAATTACATAGCATTGTTATGTTAATTAGTTGTCTTCTTTAATGAAAAATGTAAAACTATAGCTGAATTTTTATTCGCTTTGATTGTTACAGGTGCCGATACGAAACCAAGTGACGTAGATGGGCTCGGATACTGGACACTTCTATATGGGAATGGGCCGGGATACAGCAACCCCCGAACTGTGCCTGGGAACCAGACTGCAAAGAACGCGGTACATAGTTCTGCTGCGCCGAGGCAATGGGCAACTCATGGTGGTGAAGATGTACCTGCCATGGCCATCGGACCTCTTGCCAAACCCTTGTTCTCTGGCACCATGGATCAGACGGTGGTGGCTCATGCTGTCGCCTTTGCTGCTTGTCTTCCACCCTATGCCCTTAGGTGTCAAGCAAACAAGACTGTACTATCAAAGCCCTTGGTGAGTTAAATAGTATTGAATATATTCTAAATGTATTATTAAGGTAATGCGTTTATTTAGCTCCTACACTTAGTCCTCAGTGTCTGAGATGCAAAGAATGTGTTCCAGTTAATGAAAATAAGAATGTGTTGAGAAGACATACATAAATAACGGTCCTTGGTAAAAGAAGATTTGAATGGGAAACTTTTGTGATCCATAATTTGTAAAATGCCTTCGTAATTCTCTCTGAGTGTTAGTATGTCCATTAACTCACAGGGATAATCGATTGTAAGTAAACTCATAATATCGTGGAAGATAAGGTCCAGAAAAGAATGACATTGACACAAGTTGTCTTGTCTCACGATTTGGACCGACTAAAGTATGCTACTAGGAGGTACTTATAGTATACCATTGATCACTTCAAGCTATAGGGACAGCCCATTGATCTCTTCGAGTTACTGAGGTATCTCGTTGTTCACTTCGGCCTACAGAGGTCTCCCTTTGATCCCTTCGAACTATGGAAGTAGCCCTAATAATTATTTCTATGTTTCAAATTATTTATACAGGGGATTTTATTGTGAAGTATTTTGCAGCTTGACTTCTGCAGTAGTCATCAACAAAATGCAGCATTTTATGTTTCTACATGTTATGTATGACACACAGTTATTCATAATTTGTGTTACAATTAATTCTAAATTGTAAATTGGTTAATAAGCAAACATATTAATTCTATATATATGCAGGTAGTGAATGATATATAAGAATTTTCAGAAGTACAAATACGTTGTTTGTTATTCTTCACGATTCTTTAATTTTTAGAGAGAGGGTTTTTTTTTTATTTTTATTTTTTTTTTGTATACTCCACTGTAATGTGTAGATCTATGTGTGTGTGCTTGTTTGAGTGAGAGACAAAGAGAGTAAAAAGAAAGTATGAATAAATAAATGATAAACGCTAAGTTCATAAACAGTTTTGCCCAAAATATGGTTTTGATTATGTTATAATGTGTAATTGATATTAAAAAATAAGTATACAAACAAACTTGAAAATTATCTTTCTGAACTTTATTATAAAGGAATTTGAATAGTTGTCTGTTCATAGTTTATTTTCATTATTTTTGTATGTGTTGGAGTTTCTTATTTCTATTATAGTATATAGTACTACAGATGAAAAGAACAATTTTGCAAGATTTTTTTGGGGTAATTTTCAGGAATGTCCTGCAGTTGAGAGCAGCAACAAGACACCTGGGCGAAGAGGTGGTGTTGTACTGGCAAGCTCCGTCATGTCCGACGAATCTGGTTCAGGATGCAGAACTTGTGCACTATTCATAATTACCTGTTCGCTATTCCTGTTCGTCGTAACATGACTCATATAAATGTTATCGTGATAAGAATAAGATAATGTATTTATGTTTTTAAAAATCCGGACATTTGAATGGTATCCGATATCAAGGTATCTTGTAAGTGGCTCAGGTGTATTAGAATACTGAGGAGGCCTAAGGCATAATTTGATGTAACCCATTATGTATTTTAACGTTCTGCCAATTTCTACAGACGTATGAGAACCTTTTCTGATATTGAATGATACGAGACCTATTACATTATTAATATGTATACAGTAACGATGCAGAAGAAGCAGCGTTTAGAAGATTCATAAGTCCCTCCTTCAAATTGTTTTGATATTTACAAATGTTTTTTGATTGAATTTCCTATAATTCACCTCAGTAGACATGATAAAGGAAATACCAGAAGGAACAAGAGCACGATGACGCAGACATTGGAAAAGGCGCAATCTAGGTTCAAAATATTACTTATACGATTTAGGTCGAGGAAGATCGTAAATGGCGCAAATTTCAGATAGAGTGTATGCATATGTACTGAAAAATCATCTCCAAGGGAAGAATATCGTTGTCAAGTTAACTTCAAGATTTATTAACAAACGCGGCTGACAGCTTACAAAGCTGTGTACAGACTGAAAAATATATTGTTTTTCGTCGAAATATAAACGGTGGATTAGCATCAGCACTAATTTCTCACTTGGGTTTAATTACCTTTTGAAAACATATTTTCTGTTCAGCCATTAAACTATTTTTGATAGTCATATTATTATAGCTTAAAGTATGAAGTTCTGATAGTATGAATGTGGAAGAATGTATACTTAAAAAGTCTGTTACCCCACCTTTTCCTGTTTAAATAAATATATTTTCCAGTATAAATATACAAATGCCATTACTGAATCCTTTTCATGCGTTGTTAATACAAAGAAATATGAGGTGTTGGCCTAAAGTAATAATTTTGAATTTATCCTTTTGATTTCATACAGAAAAATGTCATTTCAATGCCGAAAACTTATACCAAATATAGTTTAGTACTAACAATTTTTCCAATAAAGCTCCTCTTGGTGTTAGTAAAGTACAATGCGAATTTTATTTGTTTATATTTTGATACTTTTGAGCAACCTCAATGGAATTCCATTAGGTAACTAAAAAATTGAGTCATTTTGAAATTCATAGGTATTAAAAAGACAATTTAATATTAAAAAATATATTCGAATCACATCTTAGTCTCTTTATTTGAGTTTAAGAAACTAATATTAATGATGCTGTAACTTTTTGCTTACACACCCACACACACTCACACACACACACACACACACACACACACAAACACACACACACACACACACACACACATATATATATATATATATATATATATATATATATATATATGTATGTATAAACTTCTGTATTACTTATTCTTTTTTCTGTTATCCTTTCTCTACTGGTTAAAAAAAAAAGGAAGAATAAAACATTAGACATTTAGGGTACAGTTAATTTGACTATAGGAAGATTACTGCAACAGCTGTTCAATTACAGACAGTCAGGCGGGTAAATTCTTTTCATAATCCTCTGCAAGACTATGGTCTCGCACTCTAATATATTCTTAAAGATATATCACAGTCCAAAGAATTTAAGCAGTAAATGTTTCATATTGAAGCAGTAACTAAAACCTTCTGGTGCAGAGGAAGTGAGGAGGGGATCAGTTGTTGGGAAAGTAGGGGAGAAAAGCGAGTTTTGCTGCTCCATGTTAAAAACTAATTTATTTAAAAAAAATAAAAGATATATAACATTGCTCAAAATGTGGAATGGTCAAATAAATTTGAGATTGATGGAGTCAAAAGAATTACATTATGGGTCGCTGGATATGAGTCACTAGGAACTCATTATAGTTGTCCATTTCCAGCGGTGGTTTTCCACGATATTCCACCTATTTTCCATTCGGCTTCTTAGAGGCTCATAAGATTGGAAAATTGGGCAAATGTCGTGGAAAACCATAATACAGACCCCGCTGGAGATACGCCGCGCTCGACCACTATAATAAAATATTAGGAACCTATTGATTCGATATCACTGATGGTTTTTTTTTTTTTTAAAAAAAAAAGAGCCTAATATTTTTTTTCTCGGTTGGCATTGTCAACCTTAGAGATCTGTTGCCGTCCCGAGCGGGACCTCGAGGGATTCTTGATCAGAGCTGCTATACGCAGTGAGTGATCAACACTTCGTCCAACCCCCGTTGATGGCCTAGCATGAGTTGTCCTAGTAAACTGACGGGTCTCATTATGCCGGGGTTTGGTCACCAACAGTCACTTTGACACACTGTTGACGGAATATAGGATAGTCAAAGCCCTTAGTCCTTAACCAAAGGGTTGTCAGACTGATATACTCAACAGACGTTCCAGTACATTTAATTACAGACCTTAATCGACTCTAACACTGACCCATGGGGAGCCTCCAAGAGGCTAATATTACATTTCAAAAATAGTTTTCAAAACTACAACAAACTAAAGAATGCAAATTCACATAAAAACATTTCCAATATTACTACTTAATTATTGTCATTAAAAAAAAAAAAAGATTATTTTTTTTATTTACATCATCTCTCCTAATTGCATCACTATTCCACCAATCCTTTAATTGTAAATGTAATAAATGTCCTACATAAATCTTCGAAAAAATGAAGTCATGTACTTATTTGTACTCAGAGTTACTACGTGGATCAAACGTGAGTTCAGAATGCCCGTATGCTTGCAATATGAGATCTATTTAATCAGAACCATTTTATTTCCTTAGCCTTTAAATAGGTAACAAAGAAGGTAACATAAGAACGGTGAGAGGCAAATGTGAAATACCTTTGAGAGAATCGGTTGAGAAAACAGAGTCATGTACCTTTCCCGGCAATAGTTAGGTAATGGTGTTAAAATAATTGAATTTCTTTTGGGTTCTCACAACATACGCATATCATGTCTATGGAATAAATAGTAAATTATCAATCAAATAAACCCTCAGTTAAGTATGTAATAAAAAAATAAAAAACAATGGTTATTAGAGAATTTTAATAAAACAATTAATTCCAGAAGGCGAATATTAACTCATGTGGCTGAAATCACTGTTACAATTCTAATTACAAGAGAAATTACGAGATGCTTTATTACGATGTGGTTATTATAGTCCCCCCCCCTCCACGTTGGCTACATTTATTTAGGCAGAATGGGGAATTACAGAATTTCACGGACTTCATTGGAGAAAGTCTAAATGCTGTATATAAATGACCATAAGCAATAACTGTGGCTTTCCAGCCAATTTTGTGTGTTTAATCTGATGAAAGACCTGAAGTTCCACTTAAACATTAACTTAAATCAGAAAAGGTTCTCATACAAAAAGTATAATATAAGTTATTTCACTTTTATATAGAAAGGAGGGAAATTTTTAATTTCCCTTAAGAAAAATTACTTCATGTTTGTATTATCTCTATGTTTATTCATTCTGAAAGTTAATAACTGTATATATAAACGTGTCAACATTTGTAATAGCCTTTGGGTAAATATATATTTGTATAATATAAGTTTCTATGGCTTTGTAAGTGTCAATAAAATAGTTAACATCGTATTAAAAAAGAATGAGTGCCAATTTCTAAGCCAACTAATACTTTTTAAGTGGTATAACATTTTAGATTTTTGCTAACTGAAGATATGAAACGTAAGTGTCATATTAAAAGGTGTAACTTTCAATTATTTTTATGTTCATATGAGAATTAACTTGCGGAGACTACTATGCTACATCAAGAAGAGAAAATGCTCATAATACAACGACAACACATGTCTGAGAATATAATAATATTTATTCAGAAAGAATGTTTTCGTCTCCAAAGCCATTGTGAGATCGTATAAAAAAAGCAACGAAATTAAAAATTAGCTACCTCAACCACACAATAATTATGTGTTTATCTATATAGGCATTTCTAAGATACATTTTGCCTATAATATGTATTAGCTGAATTTATATTATTATGAAATAAAACATATGTTGTTTTTTTTATGACGTACATTTTTTAAATAGTTTATTGTTAATTTAAAATATTTAACTAATCTGAATTGTGGCACGGCTGATGTAAATACGTGTATATATCTTTGGATGTAAGTGTATATATGAAAAAAAAATTGATCTTCAGAAAATATGAAATTATTTTTTGTCTGTAAAATATATCGTAATTCATAACATGTTTCAGATTATTCAGTTCTATCCTTGATCCTAATTATAATTTTGATAAGTTATCAGTTGTTGGTTAGTGAATGATAGTAAAGGGTGGTTGGGTATCAGGTATAAATTCTCAGCCCTTCAGATGGAGGAATTTATTTCTTTTTATGGAGTAGTTATATTGGATCATAAAATAGCAAATGGAGTTATAAATTACACTCAGAATAAATTAGTCTGTGATATTTTCCAGCACTCTTCAGATATTTATATAAGTTAATGTAATCTCCTCCGTTCAGGATGGCTATTACTTGATCCCTGCTGAGAGTAATTCGACCAAATGCTGCAAGGCGGAACTCCCGGAGAATGGGACAAACAGCGAGGAAGTGATAGGTGTCTTCAGGTTCCTGGAGGTTACACAGTGAACAGTTGGCGGTGTCATCCCTAATCCAAGGCTTCTTGTTCAAGTTGAGAGTTTCTGTCCTGGTTCTGGCTATTGCTCTGATATAGTGGAGATTATTTAAATTAGTATATTACTGTGCTAGGGTGTGATGTGAGAGCCCTTTGTAAAAATCATGAAATTGTGCTTCGGCAAGATTTTGTTTAAATGTATCAATTTCTAACGACTCCAATAGCATCAGTAATTTCTTTGCAACTTTGTTCTTCTCATTAATATGGGTTTTGAAAAATTCATCACTAGGAAGATTTACTGTTTGGCATATATTAGCTACATTATCGTACCAGAATATATTTTTCTTTATAACTTTTAATCTCAGTTTCTTTGTGAACTTATCATCACATGGGTTCAAGACATTAACTATGCATTTCAAGCTTAGTAAAGTCGTAAATATTCTGTAGTAAAGTGGTGTATCTTCTGTCTCCAGATATAGTGCATAATTAGGCGAACCATATTTACTAAAAATATTTTTTTATACATTTTTTCGTAGCTCAAATATTAAACGAGTTATTCCTACATTCTTGTTTTCAACCTTCAGTAAACCCTCACTTCTACTCATCGTATTTTTCTTTAGAAATATGAAAATATTTCTGTGCAGCACACCTACACGTGGAAAATCTGCTTAGTTATACAGCCCCTGCGTAATGGACTTTTTGTTTAAAAGATTCTATTATAACTTTTCCTCCGATTTATTATAATTCATTTTATAGCTGGTCTTAATTTCTCGCCATAATTTAACATAAATACAATAAAATTGGATATCCAAGTTAACATTTCGAATGAATTGGTCTGAAGCTAAATGCCTGAGGCAGCTGGAAGCTCGATGAATCTGCCAAAGGTCTTCACCTCGCACATCAAGAACCATTTAGTAAGTATGTTATACTCTATTTGTTTTTTCACACTATATCTGTCTTACCTAATTCCACTTTCCACAAAAGACTTGAGGCAATCATGCAAAATGTAAGCAATCTCCTACTGCGTACCTGCAATTAACTATAGTTACTCCTGGCACAAATATTTTGTCCTTGGCGGTCTAATTCCATTCCTAAATACTTCTGTGGTTTTTGTTAAATTACAGTTTACATAAATACATATATATATTTTTTTCTTGAATTCATAAGTTAACTTAAGTGAAGAGATGCCTAGCAATGAATGCTGTTTTATTGTTCCATGTTACAGAAGTAAGGAAAGATTTAAACCTCAAGGAATTTACTTTCCTTAAGGGTTTCCCCTTAATGCGTCTGAAACCTATCGCCAAGTTTTAACTGGGTATTGTTCCATGAATTTTATTTTTATAATGGTTGTTATTTAGATTATTTCTACATTTTCCCAAATATATTTGTTTTTATAGTAAATTAAGTTGTGAGTAAAATAGAGAAATTCACTTTCAATTTAAAACATTTGGTAATTAAGAATGACTAACTACTATGACTACAATATATTATTCAATAATGATTTCTCTTTTTCAAAGAGTAATAGTGGATTGACAGTTATGGCTTCAATTGTTGACAAAGATTCAAAGAAATTAGAAGATAGTACCTAATAAAATAATTTATTTATTAACGACCCGAATTAAAACCTACAACATGTGTCTTAATCAAAGGTTTTGGCAGATTTTAGAATACAATTTTTACTTAATATTGTTTTACACCATTTAGACAATTATTCAATCACTAAACACGTAAAAACCGGATCTAGTATATTGATAATCAGAATTGAGAACTAGAAATTAAGTACATTAAAATAAGTGAATAAGGATTAGTTGCAGGAGTAGGCAATCAAAAAGTCCGACACGCAGGTAAACTAAACCGATTTCCCACGTGCTGGCAAACTAGTGATCTCATTTCACAATATATTCTCTAATTCCAAACTCTAATCCTATGTGCGGCAGTGGGCGATCAATAAATCCCTAATTGATGACGTCATCATTTAACGTATTTGCATGCATCTCATCTAGTAAAGATCTGTTAAAAACAAAATTAGATATTCTTCTTATCCTGGACCCAATATGTTTATATGTTATTCATAGTTTCATGGCAAGGGTCACCAATAAAAACAATTTTTTTCATGAGAACATTATTCATACTGCCCTTACATGTTTCGTGGCTTAGATACCTCCTTCAGGGGCTACGCCTTTTCAAAAAATATTAAAATTAATTTAAAAAAATAACATTAATTTAACAAAACCCTATGGTAATTCTTTCCTAGATACTGTATTAACCAGTGCCTACTATGATGGTGTATTTATTAAATCTAGTTACAGATAGCTACTTAAATTTCTGAAGTTGACGTTCTGTCTTATGTTCGTTGCGACTGTCCCTTCCTCACTGGGGAGGTCGTTGATACTGATGTTCCCGAAGTAGGTTAAGTCAGCAGACTACAGATTTATTATTTACATGTCAACCTTGAACTTGATTATTTCTCGTCACAATTTAAAACCGATTACTTCAAAATAAAATGTTATTGAATATATGATTGAGGTATTTAAATTCTAATTTTTTGTTTACTTAGTAACTGACGTAGAATATATGCTTGACAAAGTTTCTACATCAAACAGGGAAAAAAATAACTATAAATTAAAAAAATTACTGTACATTTATTTAATGAAGCCAAAAATAAGAAAAAAATCAAAATTATTTCAATTGATATACATATTTTTTGCCAAAAATTTAAAGCAGTATTAAGAAAATTACTAAAAATTATGTTAAGGAAAATAAAGAAATTTTAATAGTTAAAGCAGACAAATAAACAGGACGGTAACATAAATAGGAATGATTACAGTATGAATATTATAAGTGATAAACAAATATTCAAAGCGATAGACTATGATCCGATAAACACCCTCCTAAATAAAGTCATTTATTATGTGTACAAATTTATAAAAAATAATTTTAAAATGAAAAAGATCAAAATTTATTAATTACAATAGTATGCCACCACCAATATATTGTTTAATTAAACTGCTATTGTTTATTATTTGCAAGGGCTATATTTTGTGGTTGCGAGAGGCACCGTTTCACAAACTGGCTAATATATTTGATAACGATTTGATACCATTTGCCCATGATAACGCCTTTAATGTCTTCAGCACTATTGACTTAAGAAACAGACTTAAAAATACAAAAAGTCTAACCCCAATTACAAATTGGTTTCATTTGACGTAATTATATGTTTCAAAATATTCCGGTTGAATATGTACACATAATAAGAAATAACTGGGAAAATGGTAAAATATACTCAAAATAAAGACATAGATTTATGTTTAGAAGGTAGTAAATTATGTTGTCAAAACGGATATTGCAAATAAAAAAATGTACAAATCGGTATAAGGGATGCAAATGGGTAAAGTTATTTCCGTAGCTATCAGATAATTATATAATATCAGATATATTTTGAAGTTTTGAAATTCCACCCGCCTTAACACCCTCCTCCCGATTTCAGCCATTAACGAACTTGACTTTTAGTTTTACATAAAACGCTTATATATTCAGGTTCGTAACAACCAAACGAAAATTGCGAACACTAGAGATGTAACAGACAAGTTTTTATATAATTTTAAACGGATCTCATTTTGTTATCTACTAGCCCTTAACTACACATGACATACAATCAGTACATTGTTCCATACCTGGAGTCTACCGGACTCCGGCTTTTTGGTAAGCACTATTCATAATATTTTTACAAAACTTTGCTACTAACCCCTTTTTTCAACATTCATTAGAGTTATAATAAAGGAAAAAAAGAAGAAGACTCATCAATATTATTTTTGATTCAATAATAATAAAAGAAAAATGTTGTACATTACTTTACTTTTAACATTACCTAGGCAATATCATTGAACAATATTTTTCTATTATTACTTTATTTTATATAACTACAATATAGTAAAAACAAATAATTAACACATTTTACAAGAATAAAAAATATTTAGTAAAAAATGCATTGTCCGAAGGATCATGTTTTGTCGATCTGCTTTTTGGATGCATTAGAGAGGTTCGGACACTTTTTCTCGCTTCCACAGTGCTATATTAATTTAAGTATTGTTCATGGCAAGTAGGACAGATTTTTGATGCACACTGTAAGCATACAGGTTGTCCACATTTTTCACAAGGGTATTGTGTTTTCCGTTTCAGAGATCGAGGACAAATACTGCAATATTCTATTGGTTCTAAACTTTTCTTGTCTGGTTTTGATTTAGGCTCTTCTTTTACATCAAGTATTCTATGCATGGTATCTTTTATGCCTCCGTACCTGAATATTATCCCCATCCGTTCTCGGCTCAATCTCATCACGTATATTTTTTCCCACGGCCTGAAGATAATCCCCATCTGTATTTGGCTCAATTTCATCACCTATATTTTCCTGCATGACTTCCACCTCACTGTCACTGGAGTGGTTGCTCTCCAATTCTTCGTCACTATAGTCAGAACACACATCATGGAGCCAACTATCAACAGCTTCTTCAAAATCTTGGTCGGCAGGTGTGATTTTCCGGCGTTTCGAACTTCCTTCCATTGTAAGAAAAGAACAAATGTAACGTTCCAACACAGGTGGAGTCTCTCAGGCTACCACAAAAAAAAATAAGTTGCTACACACGTGGAGTCTCACAGACTCCAAAGGCCCACTAAAAACCAACAACAACCCGGGAAGAGGCTGAGGGTGGTACTGACCTTGTCAGCTTGTTGTGGTTCTACCCTAAGGGGGGTAAGAAGCTGACCTTGACCTAGAAGGGTAACAAGCCCCCCACCCCTATCCGACCTCCCCTCTCTTTTTCACAGAACTGGAAAGAGTGAGCGGAGTCTGAGGGACTCCAGAAGTGTAGTTAAGGGCTAGGTAGGATCAATGGGCATTTGAGGAAATTTTTCGAAAATCACGTCATGTTTACAACTTCAATAGCTGATTCCCCGTAAGGTGGGGGGCATCATTACGGCAATTAAACTAAATTAAACCAAATTTAGAAATCAGATCTAAAATTGATGTAAAAAACATTCGCCAGGGGCTTATGGAAAACTCGTTCGTCGTATGGAGTTCCCTTCCGTTTATGGGCAAAGGAATGATCAGATATAGTGAATGGTAGCCCAGCAATCGAAGGGTGTCTGAGAAGAAGGGGCCTTTCCTGTTCAGGGTGGAAACGGCTGTCAAAATGATTGTCAAATACACTCTTGTGCACTCAATCCCTGGTAGGAACCTTCGATCAACCCGATATTACAGTGAGATTGACACCCTACCTCATGTCCTAGGTTCTCGCAAATGGGGAGAATTGATGCGGAAAGCCGTCACCATAAAGTTAGAACAGACATAGCCCAATTAATGAGAGGACGCCAATTAAGCGGGTATCTATCCGCTTTTTTGAATAAAAACCTGTCTTAAACCCCTGATATTTTATTGTTGAGCCTCTACCAATAATTGGCTGATGAATATTTTATAATATTATTGCCAATAAGTGTGCAGAAACCAAACATATTTTTCATTAAACAAATCCGATGCAATTTATATAGTTTCTTCTTATCTTTCACCGATATATAAGATTATTTTATGTGGCACAAGAAAAATCTTCAGTGCAAACCAACTGGCTTTAGCTATTATTATAGTTTTTTTAAGCAAAATTATGAGTAACGTATCGAAGGTGACAATAAAAGTGAAAAATGTTAAGTCTCTCGTATATTATCCTCCATCTTTTGAGTCTATTTTTCAGTACAATATTTGTGTCATTGAGGAGACAATAATTAATCTGGCAAACTCTAATATAAAATTAAAATATACAAGAAGAGTATGGAGCAACATAAGTAATCGAGATCACCTTAAAAGTATACTACTTGGATAGCTTCTTTGTGTAGTTATTTTTCTGTTTCTGTTTTTTATTTGTCTGCCCCTCTCCCTAATTTTGCAATATATTATACTTACGACTCGTATTTCCTGGTACTGGTACTAATTGAGCATTAATAACATGTGGAATAGAGTAGTTTCATAAAACATTTGCAGTAATAACGAAAGCAAACAATAATATAATATAATTAATGTAATATTAATAACAATCTGATTTAATCTGACAGCGATTGCTTCTGTTTAATCAATATAATTAATATTAATAGTGATTAATGGTTGTTAAAACGAAATAAATGTAATGGGAAAACAAATACAGACATAAAATAAAAATTATCCTATCATTTTTTTTTTCACTTTCTATTTCTCTAATTAGTATATGAAGAAATAACTTACACATTATCCCATCGGGTCCAAGAGCTGAATCAAGTTATAACCCTCTCGCAGCTGCCCCTTTTTCGACTTGACATAAAGGTCAATAACATTGTCGTCAAGAGAGGCGTATTCATTCAAAGCCTTCAAATTGTATTCTTATTGTGGAATATGATATGCTACGCCCAAATTGAGCCTTTAAAGTCATTATTTATTTAATGTTCGATTTTCTGCCTCTACCAATAATAATGTTGCTGTGCCAGTTCGAAATCATATCTGCCCCGACGCCGCTCTGATCCTTTATTGGATCATGAGCTTTGTGGAAAGTAAGCCCACTCGGATTCTCTTTACATTTGATACTCTTTTCGTAGTATTTTGTGAGGGATTAGTGCTTTGGTAGATATTTGTTCGTTCTGCAGGAATTATACGAAATCATTGACTGTTTCTTTAAATGCTTTGCTATACTTTTCATTAATTGATGAATAATAAGACTTTCTTCTTTCGTCTTTCCATTCTTTCAACATGTCCCAAACCCCGCAGTCTTCCATATTATATGACACACGTTGTCAGGTTTGCCGTAAAATTCCATTTGGTCAACGTTGATACAGATGCGCAATCTTTGAAACTCCCTAATGGCTCCTACTTTCTTTTGACAACATACTTGATAACATTAAGCAACATACATAAATAATCATCTAAATAACATCTCACATCCATTCAGAAACCATATCTATAACTCAGTATGTATGAAAAGCTCTAATAGTAATTGCCCTTTTTTATTCATTTCTGATCTTCAAAATACCAGTCGAGTGCCTAAGTTTTAACCTGATAGAAAATACCTGATTCCTTTTAAGTGGTTGCTAAAGTTAAATCGCTAAACAAATGTCACTTGACTTGGACTTCATTGTCACAGTAAATATATATATATATATATATATATATATATATATATATATATATATATATATATTCTTGTTTTTTTGGGGAGAGAGAGCATAATAACATAATTGTAGCTTCAACTTCAGCTAAGTATCAGTTCACGTCTCCTTTTTTGTTTTATATATATATATATATATATATATATATATATATATATATATATACATAACAAAAAAGGAGACGTGAACTGATACTTAGCTGAAGTTGAAGCTACAATTATGTTATTATGCTCTCTCTCCCCAAAAAAACAAGAATGTTTATTTAAAAAATAAAATAAAACGGAATAGTTAATATTACTGTTTATATTGGCACAAAAATTGTTCTCTAAGCTATTTTTTTCAACTGCTAAAATTGTTCATGGAACTCCTTTTGTTTTTCAACGAGAGGTAAATTACGCAAGATTTAGTGGTATGCGCATCGTTGAACTCAACTAAAATAAATCTCATTCCAATATTAAATTTCTTCAATTTAAAAGAAACTTAATTGAATTATAGGAATATTTCCCTATGAATTAGTTTAATATATGCAAATACTACTTACCAGTGGTACACAGGCGAGTTCAACACAAAAACTGATAAAAAATATTCACGTCAGAGAGGGACTGACGTTTAGAAAGTGTGTCGGGCAATGTCATGTTCGGATTGGATCAAATGGAGTTGCAGCTAAGATAGGCAGTCTGCGGAGGTAATCAACTCCATTGGTATTCTTAAATTCCATCGATTTCATTTTTCGAATTTATATCATGCTTTTGGGTATAATACCCCAATGTGCGACGTGAGGATGGGAACCTTCATAATGCCCAGCAAAATGTTTGATTCAGCGGGTGTGGCAGGAGGGGATCTCCAGACAGAGGTTACTCGATGACTTGTGGAGGCTAGAGACTCTGAACCAGGGAATCCTATTTTCTCTTCACTCAATGACTTCAGTCGGTGAAAGAGACCAAGAAGTGATCTGACTGTTAGTTATTGCAGTTTATAACTAGTAAAAACTTATATAATTGTCCTGTCAACTTGATACCGCCCCACCAAAAATTAAAATATGAATACATTTTTAAATGCATTAAAATGAAAAAAATACACTTTTTAAAATACTGTGGTATCTTTGAGTTGTTTTATTGTGGCCAAACACCGTTATGAAATGTATTAATATGTACTTAATTGATAAATTCAGCATTATACTACGAAGTGGTATTTGCGTGGAAGAGAACCAGTTGATTTTCTTATCCAGAGATCTATTATAAACCTGAGTAAGATTAGTTTACCCGGTGATACTAGTGGTTAGAACACAGCAGCAGGGGACGAGTGACATTACAGGTGGGATGTGTAGATCCCAGTGGACGCATTCACTGTATTGGACCGCTGGACAATATTCTCCGTCCGATTTGATAACAGGGCTACCGAAGTGATTGGCCTACATCCCCTTCAGTTTTTCATTCCTACAACGTCAGTATGCATTCAACTAAACAGAAATACTATTTCCCACTATAATTTTTCCTGATCGTACACTGTGGTAAATATCACAATTAATCAAAGCCGTCAGAATGAATTAGTAAAATTGAGTTGTTGACACTGAGTACTAATAAAAATAATGAAGTCTTCAAAGCTATTGGTGAACTCATTTTAATATTATATTTCCATCGATTATCAGCTACTATTGAAATTATAAATAACTTTATGCAGACAAAAGAAATTTAATTCATTGAATATAAAATTAATTCTTGGCTCCTATAATAAAAAGAAAAGTTCTCCTCTCAGAATTTCAAATGTTTATCTGATATCCATTCTTCCAGGAAAGCTGGAGAGGAACGAATAAAAGTCCGTCACGCAGGGGCTGCGTAAACTAAGCAGCTTTCCCACGTGAAGTAATACAATAGAGAAATCTCCATTCAAGAGCCCAACACTTCCGGCAAAGGGCCGAACTAGGTTTTGGCGGGAAACTCAAAAATCCGTTATCGGCCGAAATTTAATAAAAATGCAAATATCTCGGTTAGTATTCAAGATAGGGAATAAATGTATAGAACAATATTTATAGTAAATTTAATTTGCAATAAGATTGATTCTATACAATCGATCCGACGCATATTAACGGAGATATTTCGAATTTTCCGAAAATCCCCCCTCTAAACCCCCCCCCCTCCCACTGGACCGATTTCAGCCATTAACGAACTTGATCTTTCTTTTTACATAAAACGATTAAATTCCGAGTTTGGTAACGATCAAACAAAAATTGCGACCGCTAGAGCGTTAACAGACAAATATATATATATATATATATATATATATATATATATATATATATATATATAAAATTTTAAACGGACCTCATTTCCGTCATCTCCTGGGTAGGATCCATGGACATTTGAAGAAATTTTTCGAAACTCGCGTCATGAGTACGACATCAATAGCTGATTTCCCTTAAGGGAAATCTGCTAAAACAGGATGTACAAAGTAGGCCTGTTTTCCTCTACCATGTATGTATTAGTGCACATTCAGAGTATCATCTCCATCCTCAGTGCCTGTTGACATTAATAAAAACCATACGAAAATCATGCAACAAGCAGTATTTGAATAATTCAATATATACAAAAAAGCAGCCTAAGCCTAAAAAAACAGGTATGCCAGAGGAAAGTGTTCAAGAAAGAAACAACATAAAGTAAATGAGAGCAGCAGCCAGAACCACGGATGCCTGGCAACTGCTTCTCCTGCCTTGAAACTTGGAGAAGGCGTGATCGCTGACATGTCGCAGCCTGGCCACACCTTCGTTTTAATTCAGATTGTAGTCCCCATTCTCCATTTTATCAAGGTGAATATATATGCCCTCAGCAGTGTTCAGCCTCTTGCCCTTCTTGGCCTCATGAAGCAATTCACACTTCACGCCTGACAAGGCATGTCCCTCCTTCCGCCCATGCCCGGAAAACTCGAATGCAAACGCAATATGCTCTTTTAGCCTCGTCATTATTTTTCTACCACTTTGTCCGACGTATGTGACATTACAGCTAGTGCAATCAAACGCCGGACGGCATCCTGTTAAACGCCGGACCTGTCCAGTGGCTCAACGTGATCTTTAAAGTGCGGCAAAAGAGCTTTCAACGTGCAACAGCTTCTTTTACGCTCTTTAGTTTGTTTCCAATCTTCTCTGAGACAACGCCCAAGTAAGGAATGGATATAGGGTAATCCTTTTAGACCTTTATTTATTTATTTTATAAATAGGCACCGAACTCGTGAGAGTTATTTGTGCCTAGGTGGTAGAGATTCTATTTTAGATCTTTGACTAGGCTCCAGCCATTCGATCATCCATCTCCTTGCTCATCTTCTTTCCACCATTTACCCTTCATATCCGCTGGCCAGGCCATACGCTTTATGTAACTTACTTCCGAGTTATATTTCGCCTGGGTTAACGGTATTTTAAGGAGTCTGTCCACCAAGTATAACAAACAACATTTTCTACGTGGGGTGGTGGAACGAATCCACAGAAATTAGTAAATCAGTAGCTAAAGGCTTCCAAAAACTCCAAACATATGTCTACTCCCATTTCTCATTATCTCAAGTTCAGGGAAACAAAGTTTTTTGTCTATTTCAGTTTCCTGGGCAAATTTAACTGTCTCGTGACAGCTATTAAAGTAAGAGTAGACTCCTTTCAAACCCTTCCGTGAGTCACCAAAGATAATAAAGACGTCATCAACGTAAAGGGAATAAAAATCAATAAACCCGCGATAAGGGTGACGGCGGGACATAATACATTTCTTCTCCAGCACATTCTTTAATATATTTATATTTATGAATGTACTGAATCTTATTATATGTTTTTAATTTACTGTTCACCTTTTCTTTCTTTTCTAGACTTAGATTGTTTTCGTATTTGTTGAATAATTTAAATACGGTTGGTTGCATGATTTTCATATATTTTTTGTTTATGTCAAACGGCACTGAAGCTGGAGGTGTTGCTTTGAAAGCAGACTATGTTCTAATAAACGCATTGTAGAGGAGAACAGGTCTACTTTGTTCATCCAAATTTATCTGATATGTTATATAATTTATATTTGGCGAATAACAGCCTGTGGTAATGCGATATATGCGGCTTAATCACCCAACTTTAACGACCACTTACCGCTACTCGATGATATACATTCATTAAGTACGTATTTCATTACTTCATCGGCTAGCATTAGAAAATGGAATATAGAAAACTTACTACTCTTATAAATACTCTTATACATCCAAATGACTCCATTTCATTTATACAAAGTTATTTTTTCCTTGCTGGTTGTAATAAAAGCTATTGCATAAACTTGACATCACATATTTTATTTATAAATCAATCATGCTTTAATCATTTATTAAAGTCCAATGACCCTGATGATTTAAATTTATCAATTATTTGGCAAGTGGCTAACAAAATAAAAACTATCAGTTTTTTATGAAGCTTTTTATTATGACCTACATGTTTCGGGCCTTCAGGGGTTCAAATCTATCAAAGTATAATTAAGTAATTGCCATTACATTTTTAAAACCTTAAATTATTAAAAGTCTACACAAGATAATAATAAGTCATAATATCAAGTACCAAAAACAATGAAATTAATACTTACATGCTTACATCGTTTTGGATCCGTCCAACTTGACGACTTGTCATACACTAAATGAGCTGTCACTATCTGTGATATGACACTTGAAGTTATTGTTTTGCTCCAATCATTAATCGAATGTACTATTAATATATTTGATATTCGCTTCTTTGTTAAAGGCATCTTATTAATCATGTGAGTATTGTCTTATATTTTTCTCTTAAATTTATTCCTTGCTTTTCTACTATATAACGTTAAATGAAACCTGTGGTTCAAAAGAATTGCACAGCCTATTAACGCTGTTTTGCTTTCATTTTTATCGGGGGTAATGACATGTTGTTTAATACGTAAGGAAGGAATTGACAATAGACTATACCCAAACCTTGTCGTCTTATGTAATGAACATCTTTCTCACTCACGTGCTTCTATTGATTTGATATCCATACAATCGTTTTTTTTTTTTTATTAAATACGACGATAAGGCTAAAAGTTAATAACTTGAACTCCCTTCTCGAGGAGCGTATATTTTATTGAACATAACACCTCGTATTGCATGGGCGCCATGTAGTTAAGTAAACAGTACTTACTTCCTACCAGGATCCCCACCAAGTGAGTCGTACTGCATATTTAAATATAGGAACCTGAAAAGGTACCAGGAGAAAAATTTCCTTTATCATTATTTATCAAATCGGTGAACCATTTTCCCAAATTTTTTATTGCTACTTAATCGAACATCCTTGATTCATAGACTTCTCTAAAATGTCAATGAAATTACAGCCCAGTATATCTCAGTTGTTGAGGTGATACGTTAAGCAAAACCTAGTTTCAAGTTGACTTTGTTGGCTTGTATGCAGGAGAGTCGGATTAGAATATAAACTGGCTGGTTTGTCGTCGTGCCTTGATGTTCCAATTTGCATTTACAGTTTGAGTGGGTTCTATGAAGGGCTTATGTCCCCTCGCATTTAGGGATACGTATTTCTCATGTAAATAAAAGCATATGGCCACTAAAACCTTTCGTTCTGCACCTCATCAGAGAAGTTATATTCCTTGTTAAGCGGATTATGAAACATTGTAACAATCTACAAGGCAATACGTGTTAATCTGTTGATGCAAATTATCTGAATAGGAAGTGGTATAGTATGAAGTTTGTTGATAAAATGTAACGAGAGTTGAATGTAAATATTATAAGATAGATAACGGACTATGTTGGGTAATAAAAATATGTATTTTTCTTGTGTTCAATTAAAAAATAATAAATAACGCTAATCAAATAATTAATGATGAGGGGAGGGGGTACGAAAACCTAGGACCTACTTTAAGCGGACCAACGCATTTTTTAAGAAAGTGTGGGTGTAACACTCGGGGTTTCGCAGCGTACGATAACCGAAGTAAAACATTACGTTCGTTGCTTGAAAAGAAGTGGTTTTCTCAAATGCTCTAATCACTCTTTAGATGCGTGGTCAGCTACAGGAACTTGTTATTGGTAGTTGGATTTGTTCCAATTCTCCGGCCATCAAGGATTGTAGGGATGGCCCCAAAAGTTCTTGAGTTAGCTGAGTTTCGCTGGAAAAGAAAACAAAATGTTCAGTAAGAAAATTGGGGAGCTAAGGTAAGAGACGGAAGAGAAGTTAGTCTAGATTGGGGTATTATTTGTCTCGAGTAGAAGCTGGCCATTACCAAGGAGGTTCTTACGACTGGAGATTTGTCTTTGTCTACTCTCTCAGGGCATACCACCAGGCTTCCTACGAGTCCGTCACACTCTCCTATTTAAAAGGTGGCCTAGCATTTTATCTTTACTTTTTGCTGGTTTAACTTAAGAGAAAACCAGTTATTAAGGCTGTACTCGTGACGCGATTCGCAAATCTTTTCTATTAATCATGATCCTACCCAAAATATGACGAAAAATCTCGACAACGCAGGTGCTGAGTCAACTAAGCAGATTTCTCACATGTTGGACCGACTCACTGCTCATCTCATCTATGAATCTTTTCTCTATCAGTAGAAGGGGGGTGGGAGTATACTGAAAATAAACAGAAATTAAAATATTAAAATGTTTTTTGTTGGGCTTGATATTTTTTGTGACTGAGGTACATAAACTCAAAATCAAATGAGTTGAAGTGGGGGGGGGGGCAGAAACAAAAAAAAATGCTACTAACTCCATTAATATTTTAGTCAAAGAAAACATCTGTAGAGCAATAATTTTAGGAAATTAAAATTCCGACAAAATTCGTTAAATAAAATATTTTAAAGTAACATAACATCCGTTGTTGTGACTCATAGATATGGCGATTTTTCAATTATCCCCCTCCCCCTCCCTTCTACCCAAGGCCATTTTCAGCCATTACCTTATATAATCGTATATAAACACATACTAAATTTTTTTATTTAAGCTTTAAGCAGAAGAAATAGTGAATTGATGGCTAGATTATATCAACATTCATCATATACCAGCTCATGTTAATTGTGCTTTACGTTCTCCCTGTGTGGCAGACTTTTTTTTTAAGTTGAGGGAACATTACAAATGAACTTGAGTAACTGATTGCAAGTTGTATCTAGAGATAATAACCATTTTTGTTGCTCTCGATGGTGAAGGAATCAGGTATCTCAGGTAAGTAAACTAAGTCCTCGTTCCTTCACAGTTATTTATTCTGTGCGACTCAGCGCTATTTGCGACCCTACGCTACATTATTAGTGCTCTACCGGCAGACAATAACCATTAAACACATCATACAAGCTGTTATTAAATTAAAAATATATATAAGGATCAATAAGAAGGCCAAGTCCTCTACTGGTTTTTTAATATTATGCAGAGTGCACTTTCGGAGTCAACGCTCCATCCTCAGAGCCTGATTAAAGCTGCGTTGCCTGGCCTACGACTGCCGGCGACTCCCCCCGGCAGTCGTGGTCCAGCCAACGCAGCTATAACCAGGCACTGAGGATGGAGCGTTGACTCCGAAAGTGCACTCTGCATTATATTAAAAAAAAACAGTAGAGGACTTGGCCTTCATATTGATCCTTATACATTTGTTACTCTACCATCCAGCATATTCCAGAGAAAAATATATATTCACAATGAAGAGAAAGTATTAGATTTAGAACATATAACTTTAAGAAAAAATGCAAATTAGCGCCCTAATGAATATTGTTTCGATAATATATAAATAAATATTTTTACAGATTAAAATTGAATGCTTACCGGTATTGCGTGTGTGTGTGTGTGTGTGTGTGTGTGTGTGTATATATATATATATATATATATATATATATATATGAGTAGATATATTTTTTCTATTTTTAATTTAATATCAGCTTGTATGACGTGTTTAATGGCTATAGTTTGCCAGCAGAACACTGATGACAGAGCGTATGGTTTCAAAGCGCTCTGTCGTATAGCATAAATAACTGTGAAGGGACGAGGCCTTTGTTGTCTTACTTAACATAGAGGTAATTTATTAATGGAAATGCATAAGGCTATTTTTTTTCGTATAGAAATAAATATGGGATCGCTAATTCATTTTTTTACAACTAGATTCGGCGTAATGACATTATCACAAGGTAAACTGTCTGATGAAACCCCCTACTAACTAGCTACAAGAGGTTCCTCTCAGATGTTAGAGAGTTAATGGTGGGATGGGGACTAGCCAATAGAACTCGCTTTAACTTAAAACATAAACACAATATCTAGTCTTCCAGGCAGATTTCACTACATTCCGCCCTCTCGTCTTACTTGAACGGGAGCCGTTAGTAAGTCTTGACGAGTAGAGTGAATCCTGGTGTAATGTAAGTCTGCGATTTAAAGCGATAGCTAGTACGACGGGAAAAGAGATGGAATTCAGTACACAGTACATTCAGCGTGCTCTGTATAGTTTTAGGTAGAATTCCTATGCACTGAAATATATTTAACTAAATAATAATCTACATAAGTCAGACACATATTCATAGATAGACCAAAATTTATTCCTTTTAGTACTATAAAGTGTATGATTAAACATGGGGATTTACTTAAGGCTAAAAATTACAAAAATGCAAAAATCATATTCAAGAAAAAAAATACTGTGAAGCAAGTTTTATGACACAATTTATTTTTTTAACGGTTATTTATATACAATTTTTTTATCCGTCCCGCCATGACGGAGATTATTTTAATTTTCAGCTCCTCTAACTCCACCCCCTTCCTCTTTCCCATTTCAGCCATTGACAAACTTAAACTTTAGTTTCACATGTAACTCTTTCATATCCAGTTTGTCAATCATCAAACAAAAATAATGATGTCTTGAGCGGTAACAAACATGATTGATGGACATTTAAAGACATTTTTTTTTGAAAATCGTGTCATGAGTACAACCTTAGTTGCTGATTTTCTTTAGGGAACATCTGCTAAAACCTGGTATACTATACATAGGTTTTCATACTTAAAACCCGAAAAATTAGAACTCCCATGCCCATTCTGTTATAATAATATAGAACATTCAATGGGATCAAGATTGGATATTGTAAAAATCGGCGATCAGTCAATTTCAGAAATCCCATCAAATTTTGATTGGTGTTACATGTTAACGTGCACTTTCTGCTACTGAGGTTGATTGGGCATCAATAGTATATAACTTTCAGTGGCCGCAATGTTTAGTTTCATCGTTACAAAACTGACATTAAAATTGTATATGTAAAATTAAGTATTAAATCCAATCTGCTTTCTAATCTATCTCTTTCGTAAAGTAATTTAGTGTAATGGTTTATTATTTATTTTTTCAGTTAGCTACATGTCAAAGGAATTACATGTATGTTTACGTTACACGGCCTTACTAAACCCGCGGTCCTTGTACACTGACTTCCACCTTTAAGTCCTATACCTTTTAAGTCGTAAAAAACCTCACGCACTGTATAACTCACAAGTTTTTTATTTAAATAGGATAACTGAAAAAGGGGAAAGAAATTAAAATTTGCAGATAATATCATAAAAATGCATCCTCAGTTTATGCAGCCCCGAATAAAAGACTATTTCCTATTGTTAATATTATTGTGATTGCCCGAACGATACCAGCAAATATTACAAGCAAAATTCAAATTGACAAATATTACACACAACGTAAAGGAATTTCTGTGAATGAAAATCAACTTTTTATTCATCAAATGTTGTGCTCTGTCCTCCAATGCCAAGGCTCCATGTAGTCATAATTAATTCTCTGTCTCTATATTAATATCAAGAAAATTGAACAAATAAACCTATTTATATTTTCAAGTACTGATTAAATTTCTAAGGGTGTATAGGTTGTTTGTTAGGTGGGAACTCCAGTATAAAAGAGATCCTTGAAGGGTGATGTTGGATGCCCCTTGAGGTTTTCTTTCCTCCAACACTCCACTTGAGGCCGATAGCAACTTCTTCACGCAAACGAGGAAACTAGTTCTCCTGCCTTAATCATTTCAGTTAATTAGATCATTCCGCCCTCATTTCAGTAATGAATAATTTAATAAATTCAAAAAGTTATTTATTGTTACATTTTAAATGAAATGCATTAAATACACTTTTCTGAAAAACATTATTATGAGATATCAAATATATTTCACTGTTGCTTTATATGTATTCCATTTTTCCAGGTGACTTATTAAAATTGTAAACCAGCGCTGGGGGTTAAAATGAATAGTTAATAATTAGTTTCAAAATATTTAGGGAGAAAAACCCCATTAAAACAGATCATCATTGAGTGCAAAATTCAATTAAAGTCAAAATAAATTGGTGAATTATTCATTATTGCAGATTGTAATGGCGTTATAATAAAAATAAACTCTATAACAAAAGCAATTAAATATTAACCAGAAAGAAGGAAAATTAATCAACTTAATGACTTCATCAAATGAAAAATTGTTTTTCTAAGGAACATTAATTTTATTTCGTTTTTCTAGGTATTTGCTCAACTTTTATTTTTTATTATTAAATATTTGAACCAAAATTTTAGTATCAATCAATCTAAGGGGCACCAACTATCAAAGTAATTGATTAAATGGAGGTCATATATTTGTAATTAAACTGACTTAAATATTCTAATGAATTAAAGCCTAATTATTCAAATGAATGAACTGCTCAGGAAAAATATATCTTAGATGATGATGAGTTTATTGCAAATCGTAAGGAGTTGAGTCCAGTAATTAATATCCTAACATTTAATTCAAATATAAAGAAAAGAATAACAAAATGAACTCATCTTTTAATAAACTTAAGACAAAAATGTAAACTTATTCTGTCGAAATTGAGTGTTCCTTTATTCGAATGAATATTAAAATAATTAGGGATAATAAAAATGTCAAAATTAACCCATTTATGCCTAAGAGGGATTTAATAATCCGTCACTCAGAGGCTTGTAAACTAAGCTGGTTTCCCAGGTGCTAGTATGGCAGACTTGTCACCTCAATTCACCTCATATTCTCAATCTCTATGTATCTCTATGTACCCTGACTAGTAGAAGGGGGGAGTAACTGAGGGCTGAAAACAAGAATGTACGAATGACTTAATACTTGAGTTACGAATAAAATCATAAAAAAAACCATTGTAGAGCATCAATAGCTTTATAAGATTGGTTCTATAACAATTTTCAATCCGACTCATCATAACTGAGATATTTTGAATTGTCGACCCCCCCCCTATATTTCCCCCCACTCCAATTTCTGGTCCAATTTCTGCCAGCAACCAACATGATCTTTTCAGTTTTGAGGGAAATGGTTAAATATCGAGTCTGATATAGGTCAAATAAACATTTTGTAGAACGTAAAAACTTCAATTGATGACGTCATCGCACTACGAATTTTCATGTATCTTTCATAATAAAGATCTCGTAAAAATAATATTTGGTATTTAAGCTTAGAATAAAGAGGTTCATATTATGACAGCTTATTGATATTATCACAAGACTAGGAGTAGGAATTTAATGTGGGCTGAAAACTAAAAATTCCTAATATCTCGGATAATATTCATATTAGAAACAATATATATATATATATATATATATATATATATATATATAAAACAACGTTTATAGGCAATTACATTTACACTAAGATTGGTTCGACGCATCGAAATATGTAACATGTGTAATGCTATCCTTTTGTGACATATGTTTACGGTGATTTTCAATTATATTTTAAATTTTCTGTCCTACGCAAATCTCACATTAGTCGTTCAGAATAAACTGTGTTAACAATTATCATAAAATAAATAATGTACCCCACGGCTAATTCAAACCACTGATTACAATGAGCCTTTATTCTAGAATGAAACACGGAAATGAGGAAGGAAAATAAATTGCATACAGAGAGTAATTGTGTGCTAATTCAGAGACTGAATAACATTTGGAAATTTCACATGACCTTTGTATTTGTATCGAGAAAAGGTTCAGCAGACATCTTTGTCTTATTGTAGAGATTCTTCGACAATAGCGAGAAAGGTTTATTTATTTTTTTAACTCCTCTATAAGTGCATTGTGCGTGAGAAAAAAAAACATCGACTATAACAATTGTTATAAAATACTGTGGTTAAAAGAGAAAAAGATCTTGAGGATTGGAATGACTATAAAATAAATAATGAAAAAAAAGGGGGTAGGTATTAGGGAAGCGTTTGGGAGCAAGCAATATCCTTTGAGGCCTCCCTCTTCGGCCTTGATGGATTTTTGATTCTGTCTCTCCCTGAAAGTAATTGGCCTTGCCGTCAAATTCTTTTTCTTTGGCCGATTCAGTCATTTCACCCTTTCCACCATTCTCAAACATAACCATTTTCAATTCCAGTGTTGTCAAACAACAAAAATCCTAGTTTTATTTTTGTTATCTCAAACTTTCAGTCTTATCTGTGCGTTACCTCGAGTCATTTCGTCTCACCCAACGTCTTTGGCATTGATTTACTAGACGATTCTTTGAGGTGGTAAACAAAACTTGCAAAAATAATCCAAATTTATCACGAAGTAGCTGCGTAGACAATGCAATTTCCCAAACCCGGAAAAGTACCTAGCAAACGTCATAACATTTGTATATTCTATTTCATCGTTAGATAACAATATGTAATACAGATATAAGTCCGTTTTAATTAGGAAAAAATGTCTACAATAAAAAAAACAGTCGTACGTTATTACTTTACCAAGAATACTGTTAATACTACATACAACATAAAAATGGAAATATTTATAGTTAGACACTCTCATAGAGACCCACCCCCCTTAACCAATTAGCCATTGAATAATTTGATGTTTTAATTTACATAAAATTTCAAACATTGAGTCTTCTGAATGTCCATAATAACATGCAGCGTGAACGATAACAGATATATTTTTTCGGCTGACTTTAAGACAATGTAGATCCATTGTCTTGTCTAATCTAGCCTTTTGGCGCAGTAAATCACCGTACTATTCCCACATATTACTTTAAGGGTGCAGGGGGGAAAATGATTCTTAAAAATTAAAAGTAAATGTAAACAATGGCCATGATCATCATAAATGAATGTACGTGAAATGAACAGTAATCCCAATACTGACATATGTAATAATGATAGTACTTGTGTGGTGAAAAGACAATTAAGAACAGACTGAAATCTGAAGAATCCGTGATTTTTTGAAAAAGATGGGGCTACCAAAACACGAATTACCTGGAAGTGCGATCACCTCCATTGTTTTGAAGTTGTAAAGGACGAAGAACGAAATGGGATATCAAATAGTTCAATGAAATCAGAACTTGGGACATGCTGAGTACACACCCTGCCGGGCGTATAACAATATTGCTAGTGACGAGATGGCATGTCCTGGCTCTTGGTAATTAAGCACTCACCCTCTTATGACAACCTGATCCGTATTTTCCGAGATGGTAAGACTTAGGATAAAAATAAATAAATCCAAAAATAGCATATAAAGCATCGTTGAAAATAATTCAAAACGTTCAAGTGTCATTGGCAAAGACGGACAAAATGGTAGGTGAAAGCATTCTACTATGCTCAATAACTTACAGGTGTATCATCTAATAAGATCACATACTTCATAAAATCACTGAAAGTCCGTCTAATTTGTATGAATTCATAATTTGTAAGATAAAGTATATTTTCGTGGCTTCTGTTTAGAAAAAGTTGCGAACTTCTGCCTAGTTGTTTTTACAAAGACCATAATCTCAAGGCACCTCGTATTTTATTTCGGTATGGAATCGGAACCTACGCATTTTTACTTTTCATACTTCGCATCATAGCGATTCATAAGTTTAAATGTAAATTGGTTATAAGTCTCGCTGACAAAATAATGACAAATACGTAATAAATATTCAAAGGCTCAGGATGATATATATTACTTGTAATGCCCATATTGATTTGTAAAAATGTATTTGAATCTCTAGGTTTGAGGTTGAAGACGCTATACTTCCTCCTTGTTGGTGGTTGCTTTTGTTAGTTAATATTTACATTTATATATTTTGTTTGCAATCATAGACCCAACTTGAAAGTTAAATTTTCTTGTAAACAAACGAATAAAAGAATATATGAAGACCACATGCAAAGAACATTCTAAGTCAATTTTTTTCAAAAATGAGGTTTTTTTTTTTAATAAAATAACCAAAAATTGAGATTGAACAGGTTTATTTCGAATTTAAATCTATTTGATCAGTACAACAAAAATTTATTGTTCAATAAATATCAATTCTCAATTTTCATATGACGTTTCAAAGACTAATTTTCAATTTACTCAAAAGTAAGAAAAAGTGACTTAGAATGTTCTTTGCCTGGGGTCTTCATATAAATAAATGAATTTCGTGTAGGTAACGATTCCATAAAGTATAGATATGGAAGGGCTTGCATGCCTATAAATTATGACATTGAATATTTTCATTGACTCGCCTCAATTGTAAAAAGTCATCAGATAACTAAATTCCTCTTCAGTGCTCTCAGAAGAAATATACATTTGTAGTCCATGCATTATGTAATCGACTTTCCATTCTTTTAAAACTAATTCGAAAGATGAAAAATGAACACGCACACAACTAGTTGACAGGGGGGTTTAACTCAGGAATGACCTTCATGGGCATTTGAAGCAGATCTACGTTGAAATTCAATAGCAAGACGTAAAGATAGTCATATGAGACTAATATTCTAGATCAGTGAACGCATAATGTTGGTTAGGAATATACAAAGAGTCAGTCGCCAAGGGATTAACCAAGAAGGAGACTATTCAGTCACCAGTTCGCTAAGCCTTCTTGAGAATGAAAGAGATTTTAAAAGGCTTAATGTGAGTATAAGAATTAAGTGATTATTATAAATATTCTCTCTGAAGATATTTATTGTTAAATAATCCTCGACCAGGGTTAAAAGGAAATTAAGGGTCCATTTTAAAATCAATTTTATAATACCTTTCTCTTTATATTTTATAATATGATTGGAAATGTGTTTTAATTTATGATCTTGGTTTTCTAAATATTTATATTTCTTTTTAATCTCTTTCTATTTTTTATCCCTCCAAAAGATAATGTCTCATTTCTATTTTCATTATAAGGGTGGAAAACTATCTTTCGAATAATTTAGCCAACGTAATAGAGAAGATGCCCAATTAGCTAATTACTTATCATCGAGAAGTTTACTTAAATTGAAAAATATTTCTCTTCCCGCACAATAAATGGGAATAGACAATATTCAAATATAAGGGAACAATGGATGATAAATTCAAAAGTTTGGTGTTACTAGTTATTTGTTTTCCATATATTAACTTCAAAGCCTTGAACATTTTAAATTAATAGTCATGATAAAATATACTTCCTGGCATCTATATATATATATATAAAACAAGGTATTAAGTTTTAAATAACATTAAAAAGTACAATGTCACTTTGAGGAGTAACTATAGCAATTACTTATATATATATATATATATATATATATTTATATATATATATATATATATATATATATATATATATATGTATACAGATTGATTGACCCTGAGTCTAAAGCACTTCACCTTTTCAGAAAAAAGATATAAAAATTTACTTCAATTCTTTCCTGCACTCTCTAATGCCTTTCGACCTTTACTTTCAATAATTTCCTTTGAATGGGTCAAATTCGGATGTATAATGCATATATATAAATGAATAAAGGCAAGAATTAACCATATTTTGATTATTAAGAATGTATAAATAAAATTAGGCAAATATATTTTGAAAAACAATTATTTGAACAGGTTTGAATACATCTATTTAGGTAATTTATTGTTCTTTAAAATTTATTTGGTGATTAAAAGAAACACGAAGGGGACTACAGGAAAGAAAATCAATGAAATTGTATATGATAAAGTACAGAATTCAGTGGACCATCCAATAAAATAAGAATATGTGTGTGTAAAAATTAGAACGAACCTCATTTTTGTTACTTGCTAATAGATAGGATTTTCAACTTCATACCTGATTTCTCTAAAAATAAATTCGAAAAATACACATTGAATGTTGAAACAGATAATTTTTGCTGTTGTTCTGTTAAAAATAATTCCTTCATTAATGAATAATTATGAATAGGCACTGGAAATACAATAAATAACGAATGTTTAGAATTTAATCAAACAAAGAGGCAAATTGTACTTTTCCCTTTTGTTTGTTTAAAGTGAATTACTGGCAAGGGAACATCCCTTTCACAGCCGCATATTCCCAAGCTGAACAGTAAACAGGAAGAGGAAGAATACTAATGATGTAACTGATTAAATCACCATGAATATTGTATAAGCTACATACAATTATACACCACTCAACATAACCTATATATTGGTTCAAATTGTTTTCTAAATAATCTTAATGAATGTTCATAAAAAAATGCCTTAAGTGTATTTCATAATCCCTTAATTACTTATGATGCGAATTCGATGAGTGCGTGTGTGTGTATATATATATATATATATGTAATCTGTGTACTAACACACAGGTACTAACTCTCTAGGTTGTACTCATGAAGCTATTTTCCAAAAAAAAAAAAAAAATATATATATATATATATCCTCAAATGTCCATCGAGGAGATGATGAAAATGAGGTCCGTACAAAATTATATATACATATATAAATATATATATATATATATATATATATATATATATATATATATATATATACTTAAATCTAGATGACCCACTTCTTAAATTGTTTGTTTGTAGCAGCCATACTGGTTCAATGAATAAAAACTTCTTTCCTTCCGTAAAACATCTGTTTTATTTAATTCCCCAACGCATTTCAAGCTCCAAAGCTCCTTATCAAAGTTACAATTTTAAATATGATTGTAAATTTTGAACGCTCTATTTACAAGCATATCTTGCTATTATTTTCTCACCTCACTTGTATGCCCACCGTGTACTTGCTAAACCAGCATTGTCAATTTTGTTAAATTTTTTCATCAATATTAGAAAATATAAGGTGAGATGAGATTACTATTTTGCCCGTCCAGTGCGTGAAAAGTTAGCTCAGTTTACGCAGTGCCTGCGTAACTGATTTTTTCTCCTTCACCTTACCCCAGAGTTCGGCTCATGACACCTCTGATTTTTTTATTATCATTGGACTGCGAGGTTCATTTGAGTAGACTGGACACGACTGGAACATTATTACTTTCCAAGCCATACCGGTTACCGAGTGTGCGTCGGGGATACAAGCCGGCACCTCTCATCTCCTACTGCAAGTAGCTAAGTCACATAATCCAACAGATCACTTATTAGTGCCCTGTTATACTTCTCGATGATTCATTAAATTGGCTACCCTCTTCTTTTTATTTTCATAATTTTACCAATAATTAATGTTCAAATGTTTCGTTCCTTATGAAAGATATTTATATCTGATGAACATTTTCCTCTTAGGTTTTATTAATTCCACATTAATCTTATTTAAAAATTAGTAAGAATTAAAATAATAACTTTGAGTTTTTTTTTCCTTTTGACGCCGCAAGAGAAGACCAAAATGGGTGGAGGGAAAACTAATCTAGCTTTTCTTCTTAGCAGGCATTGGAGAGCATTATAATGGTTTTTGTTGAACAGCTGTGACGGAGGAATCTTCTTTTTATCGAGGCATTAATCAAAACAAATTGCCAAGATGAACGGCCAAGTAGGAGAAAGGGTAATGAAAAATATTTCATAGGACTCCTCCTCCTCCCTATCCAGTTCGTAGACTGTATTTCTTGAAGGATATTATTTTCTTTATGTAAGGAAATTACTTTTAGAGTGTACTTCCTGGAACGCAAATTAACAGCTGAAATTTTTAGAACCCAACGTATTGGTCTGGCAAGTAGTTGCTGAGCCCGATGGGGCGCCATGGATTCATGTATTATGTATATTAAAGTATAAGAGGTTTCATTTTTTTCGATTGGCATTAAAGACCTTTAGATCATTAGCCACCCCCAAGTTGGAACCTAGGGATTCACGGTCGGAGTTTTTACGTAGTGAGAGATCAACTCGACATACAACCCCCGTTAACCAAGGAGGATCTGGTATGAGATGTGTGCAGTACACTGATGGGCCACAATATATCCAAAGGGTTGTTTGCTTGTCGACGGTATCTAGGAGACCTCAGGTAAGAAAAAACGCCTCGTTCCTTCACTGTTCTTTATTCGTTGTGACAGAGCGCTTTCAGAGCATACGCTCCATCATCAGTGCCCTGCTGGCAAACAAATACCATAAAAACGTTGTACAATATGTCATTTAATTGAGAAATTTAGAAAATATATGTACATGTCGATGGTCAAGAGTTAAAACATACAACTTTAAATTACAACCTAAAAATTTTTTAAATTAGTGTCCCAGTGAATATTTACAGAAATAAGTACAACTATTTTCACAGATTAAAATTAAAAATTAAAAACTTGTCAGTAGAATATATACACAATTTCAATAAATAGTTAAAATAAATAAATGAATAAAAAATGAATATTTACAGTTAAATAGAATAAATAGTAAAAAACGAATAGTACAATTAAAATTAAAAAAACAAAAATGAAGGAACAACCACCGGAGGAGCTACAGAAAGCAATACATAAAAAAAAACGTAAAAGAAGAAAAATAGAAAAGCGAGACAATGACTAACCTCTTCACAATGATGTGACAGGAACCAAGGATTCCCTGTGACTGAGGCCTCGGGACCGGAGAGCCATGAGAGAGGCTTCCGAGACATGCCTCAACCTGGTTCCTTCTCCCGTCTTATTAATATTCAAGCCTCCTTTTTTCATCCTATCTAGCTTTATGAATAGGTTTTCGGCTATGCTCAGGGTCTTGCCTTTTTTTGCTTCATAGAGCAGCTCATACTTTATAGCAGATTTCTCATGACCCTCCTTCTTGATGTGGGCTTCACCATCCAGCACCTCAAAAATGGGTATCTAGGAGAGGAATGTCCTTCGTCGCACCGACAAGCTGTCTGATGTTATACTCATTATGTCACCAGAGAACTATGATAGTAGCAACCCGCTGAACTAACTCTGCGGCCACTCATTCAAGGACTGGTCATGCTCAATGTTGCCACTAGATTATGTAAAGTCGGACGCTCCACCACTGGCCTAAGGGCGCCTCCTCCCCCACAAGAGAATTCTTAACCTTTAACTGGGTAGGTCCCTAGATGAGACACTACTAGGTAGGTGGGGCGCTGTGAGCACTCCAACATTTTTCCCCCAATAAAGTCATACTAATGCATTCTATATTTTATATTTATTGGGCAAAACCTTTTCTATTAATAGGGGAAGCATATAGAAGGGAATAATATATAAAACATTTATGATTACATTTATTTAATTTCTATCCACAAAAAGTTACTTAAACGTTATTCCCGATAGATAAATTTTATCAATAATACAATCAAATTTATAATAATACATATCATATAATAATGCATTTATAGAATTATACTGTTTATATTATAAACACAAGAAAATATGTATAAAGTATATAAAAATATTATTTAACACAAGAAAATGGCCCTCACTCAGAGTCTGGCTGAGCAGATTGACTTGAGTCCACACATTTCTCACATATATTTTTCATATGGTTTAGGCACATAAACTGTTGGCATTTACAACAATAAAATTTTGTTTTTTTATCATCCTTCCTCGGACAGATTGTACACCTCCCTGACGACGATTGTGTCCTCGAAACTGGTTGTACAGGTTCGACTCCTACCATCTTTGAAAGTTTTGTTTTCAGCTCTTTTGGTAATGATGTTTCGCAAGCTCTTTTCTTCAAATGAGGTTGGAGAAGTTCAAACCCAATTTCTCTCAGAAACTGTGATCTTACTACACCACTTTGTGGATTATTTGAGATGAAAATTGCTTGTGTATTAATTCCAGCAATATCTATTATCCTGAAGAAAACTGCCAGGGACCATCGTTTGCATCTTCTTGCAACAGAATATGTTGTCGTACTGCTCTTAGTAAGAAAAGAATTCTATCCAATGACATTGTTGTGTGAAATATTTCGATCCCCATTCCATTAGTGCAGAAAAGATCATTCAAATTTAATTTTCCTTTATAAGTACCAGCTATTATCAATAACCCAATAAATGATTTTATTTCATGTACATCAGTTCGTCGACATTTACTTTTATTTATGTAATTGGGTTGAACATTATTTATGTAAATATTAGAACATTCTGTGAGCAAGAATATTATTGTTTCATCAATAAGAACATTGAAACATTCGACAGGTTTTTTAGCTAATTTTGCTCTAGACTTTGTTCCTGGCAAGTGACTCACTATGTTATATTTTCTGGTCCTGATCTTGGATGAACCAGCTTCAACTCCCCATTTTGATTTTCCATCTAATCCAGTGATGTAGAGGAACTCTGACTGGTACTTACATTTGTATTAACATCTTCGCTTTCACTCTCCTCATCCATTTCTTCACAATGATCCGAGTCAGAAAATTCTGCAACATCTTCTTCGTCACAAACCTGTTGAAACAACTTCTGAATACGGAGCTGTTGTTCCTCGTAAGACATGTTAAAACACCAAGCTAAAAAGAAAAGGGTAACCTGATGACACAACGCTGACTGCAGAGTGACAAACGCGGGGTGTAGAGAGCAATGAGGCTGTAATACAACTGGGTAGGTGGGGTGTTGCGGGCACGTCTGCCGACTCCCAGTAGGCGCGCTTTATGTTCAAACCACATGAATCAACTTGCAGATAACAAATAAGAAGCTAAAAAAATTTCAGCAGTATTATCAACTTATAAGTAATAAATAATACTAAATAACTTTCCTGGGGTGCTGTCAGCACCCCGCCTACCCACTTAAAGGTTAAAAAATAGTTTATTCTAAAGAAACCAAAGATATCTTGAATTCATGTAGAATTATAAAGAATATCATGATATTGCAATGATATTATTGACGGTCTTTTTAAAAAACCTTTCCAAATGTAGTTTTCAGACCTCTTTAAGTACTTGATTAGTAAACAATCAAACACATAACATAAACACAGTTTACCCTCAAAGTGCAGCTACTTATCCAAAACGAGAGTTATAGATATTACAGGGCAATGATAACCTAGTAGGTCTTCGCCCTAAAACATTAAGAAACAAAGAAGTAAGTATTTCAATAAAAAAAAAATGATGCCCGCTGATGGATGGAAATTCTTTTTCATTTATTTTACGACTACTAATAACTACGAATTTATAGCTCGTAGCGTCTCTTGAAAATGCTTAGAAATCAAGCAGAAAGAGAGAAAAAAGTTCTTTTGAAACATGAAAATTTAATACCATTGATGCCCGCCTCTGAATCTATCATCTGATGTGGGTCTTGGTTATAAAAAAAAGAAGAAATTTTAACTTATAGGTAAATTACTGCAACTATTTTGGGCTTAAAACGAATTTTTGATGATAAATGTATCAGTCTCAAATGTTTTTCGCTGTATAATATTGTTACGCTTTTATTAAAAAACCAGTAATAAACGTTGTTTATAAGAGTTCTTTGGGATGGCAAAATTAAACACACACAAGCTTCACAGTTTTTATCACTGCACCATTTATTTACAATACACTACACACTTGGTTAATTGTTCTTAATTACTACTCAAAGAATGCGCTGATAGCGTCACTGGTCTTGTTATTACACAGTCCAATAATTCACTCACGGTCACTGAAGTACGCAAAAAGACGGCACTGCACTGTCCTTTAACACGGCACTAAACTGTTACTTACAGTCACGCCACGACACTGTTCTTCACATAAAAACACTTTACCGCACTGCACTAAGTCGCACTGTAGCACTGAACGCACATATGAGCACTTGAGATCAAACTAAAACTAACTAACTCCATGAAACTAATTTTTCATGTATTTAATTTTAGTAACAATATGTTCACCCACTCGTATTATTTGTTCAGAAGAGAAAAGTACTTAAGCAGTCGAAGTGTCGGTTAAGAAACTCCTTACAGAATGCATATAATATACAAATTCTTGAAGTAGAAAAATTTCTGCATCATAGATTCGCTGAATGAGGTTTCAAGAAATTATCCCGCAAGAACTCAAATTGGTCATCATGGCCTAAATCGTTAATTACATAAATAAAAAATCTGATTTGGGTTTTAAATGACTTTCTGGTACTCCTATTGAATTAATAAAAAAAATGTTGGTTGCAGTTAAATTAAACTTATTTCGTTTGAAAGTGATTTCGATATCTCTGTTCTAATGCATCGGATCAAACAATTTCTCGGTATATAATTTATATGTTCTTTAACCCTCCCCTTTAGTCGATTTCGATCAAAAGAGGAGGAGCAGACTTCACAAGAAATGTATGAAATTTTAACTTTGTAGAAGACATATCTTTAAGAGATAAGTACGTACAAAACGTACATTCAGATCTCACGAAAAATCTAGTCAAAATGTGTTCAGTGAGTGTGAAAAAAAAGATATTTCAGTTGAAATATGAAAACAGAAATTTGTTGCAAATACAAAACTTCCCTTAATTCGTACTAGGGGTACGAATAAAAATATATTATGAAACACATCTACAAAGAAGAACGAAAAGTACTAAACTTCGTAAGCGATTTTCTAAAATATTCCATAAATCCCCATTGACCCTATAAATTATATATTTCATATATCATATAAGTCATATATATTTATTTATATAGAATATAATTAGTCTCCATAAAGTCTAGGGGAAATGAAAAGGAATAGTAACGGGTATATGGAAATAAAAATAAAAATTGTAATAACAGGGGTGTACCCGTATGCCCACCTTGAAGTAGATGTTGTATGTAGTAATTGCTCGGATCAGCAGCACCTGGTTGACTATGAGAGTGAAATGATTAAAATTACCATTAGAGGTCAGGTGGAGGGCAAAGGACATGCCTAAGGCTAGAAAGGGCTTCCATACATGGCGTAGCAAAGGGAACGGCGAAATGTATTTTCCATGTGTTTCTGAAGTTCCGCTGAACTTCCTACATAAGAAGAAACATGTATTGTAAGTTGTTCTAACACTCGTAATACACGATATCAGCTAACAAGATATAAGATAAAAAAAAAGGTGATTGAAGCTACAATATAAAAATAATAGTATCTTATGCATATATAGACTACATTAAATTATCATATATTGAAATCTGAAAGCAATCTCTCAAGTTTTCATGTTCATTTCATTTTCTATTTATCCAGAACATAAAGAGATGAAAATGCCCTGATGTATTCGAACTAGTTAAATGGAATCATTCATGACAAATTTATTCTATATTGTGTCTCATTCAAGTAATATAAAATATTAATATCGGAGTTTCCCGTCGTCGACGGGATGAAATAAAATGATTTCCTATGGAAATGGAAATTATAGGATTAACTTATGCACAAAATTACCCCGATGATTCCCAGCAATGATACAGTTAATAGAAATTCGGTATTTATTTCTTACGTCGCCCGGTGTCAGTTTCAAGCAAGTCGGAAAACACCCCTAACAGATTACTTTTGACTTTCGATTACACGCCATACTTTGTGGCATTGCAGGATAATAAATATTTTTTTTTTCTGTCAATAAGGTTTGAAGGGAAGCCGATGTGTTTGTTAATTGCCCCCATTCCATTCTTCATTGCGTAAAACAATAACATGAGGTGGAATCAATAACTCGGCGAGGTTTTGGGAGTGCAGGTTAAGGCGTGTGTTCATCTACCACTATCTTTTGTGGGCTGAATTGAAATAGGTACAGGTTAGATCGACACCAAGGGAGAACATGAGCTCACAGGTTCACTACCAAACGCGCTTGTGGATTAGAGGGAGACTAGCGAAAATATACGTCTGACAGCCCCTTGAATTGACCAATGCATATGATTGTCTTAGATTCCGGGCCACCGGCAGGCTAACTACGGGTGAACTAGCCCTACTATGTCCTGTCTGTCCAGTTATTGGTCCTCCATGGTTAATAGGGGTTGTACTTCCAGTAAATCGCTCTCTGCGTAAGACTCTGATTACTAATTCTTTGAGTCTCGGGATGGTTAAAGATCTTGACGGATATTAGGAAAATATAAAGGTCTAATTTAATTCATACATCAATGCAATTTTTATTTCGCCGGGAAACCATTATAATTTTATTTAAAGAAGATAGCTGTTTTAAATATAAATCTGTCCAACTGTCACTTTTTTTACTTTCAGACTCAATAACTTTATTGTTCCCGGACATCATCTGAGTTCGTTTTGTGCATAGGTTAATCTAACTTTTATATTTCGATGGGAATCCCTTTTTATTTCAATCCGTAATCCACTGGAGTATATATATATATATATATATATATATATATATATATATTATATTATTAGCTGAGATACTCATTATATGGCTATGAGAGTGCCACGTTTATATTGTATGATTGCCTAGAACCGTGCTTTCATGTCCTTTTTTTCTATTGGAGGAGTTATGCTGGTCGACAATTATTTTCGTATCTTTCCCCAGTATTCCCTTGATACATTTCACTGATAAATTTATACACTAAGTATCCCTGGTATCCGTTCTTCCTCTTTAGAATTAAAAAAAAAAACACAAAAAATATTTATTTTTTAAAATAGTTTACTTGTTCTCCACCTAGCAAACCCTCAGGAAAATTATACATAAAGCCTTGCAAATGCCAGAAGTCACAAGTACGACACACGAAATAGGGCAATCGTGTTTAATCAATTTCTCTGCTTCATTATTCCGTTTAGGTTACTGAAATTTCCCAGAAAGTTTGGTTACGGCGTTTACACTGGATATCGATTACCTTATTATTGTTATATTTGCCGGTTCCTTCAGTTCTCATTAGCCCGCTCAAGATGCAAAATAAACATTGACTATACAGCATACTGAATGAATGATGTACCTATTTCAAGCCATTCTTACAATACCACTCTTGTTATTATTATGCTGTTAAGATTCTATGCAACACTCACATACATGCATATAAAGGTCATATTTCTGTTGATTACTGCAGTGAATATAAACAGTTTATATTATAATAACAGAAACCACGGTTAATATCGCATTTTTTTTTCAGTGGTCTTAGAAAGGACGTTAATAATAACGAAAACTGTCGAACTGACTCCAATTAGCAAACCTCTCTCCGTTGCCTGTCTTCAAAGCTGTTTATGAACAAAACATCTTGTCTAATTGCTACACGCTATATCAATAAATAAGGATATGGGGGTATTATTGGACAGTGGCTCAAGTTCAGTAAAATCACTGAGCAACTGGACACTTCCTCTCTACAAAGAAAAGTTGGGTTTTAGCAGATTTCCCTCAAGGGATCATATAATATTGAGGTCGTACTCATGAAGTTATTTTCGAAAAATTTCTTCAAATGTCCATCGATCCTACCCAGGAGATGACGAAAATGAGGTCCGTTCAAAATTATATATATATATATATATATATATATATATATATATAATTTAAGTATATAAATGGGGAGGGGGGGGTTAGAGGGGGGATTTCTAAAACTTCGTAATATCTCCGTTACTATACGTCGGATCGAAAAATTGTATAAAACCAATCTCATTGAAAATTAAATGTACTATAAATAGTTTTAGATACATTTATTCTCTATCTTGAATATTAACTGAGATATTTGCATTTATCAGTTTTGAGCCTTCAGTAAACCCCCACTTCTACTCATGTCATATTAACAAGAGTAACAACAGCTGCTGTATTATGAAGCATTTTATTACAAGGTCAAATACCAAATATTGTTTTCATTGAACATTTACTTCGTAGATGTATGATTGTGCTTTGAGATATATGCAATTACGTTCTGTTAACCCCCCCCCCTTCTTTGATTTCTAAAATTTGAATGATTGATATAAAACTAATTATCATTCATTACAAATTACACCACTAGCTTTAGTAGAATCTTTTCAATAAAATTAATACATATGTTTTAGTCAGATATATTTCATTAATTACTTGTTTTTCCGGTCTATCTATTCAGAGCTACAAGGTTGGCTGGACTGTTTGTTTACAATTCGGCCGTTTTCCGTTGTAGAGATGATAATCTTGTATTGTAAATTGACTGAAAGATTTCTCATTACCGTTTGTATTTATTCACTTTACATTCAAGGTAGTGTTACCTGTATGTATTTTTATCTATTGTTAACCTTCGCATGGGAAATCTGTTTAGTTTACTCAGCTCCTGCGTGACGCACTTTTTAAATATAGGCAACAAATTTGGAAAGATCTATTAATTATGATCACACATATGACACAACAGATCTCAACAGAACTCCAATCTAATGGACTTTTAGAACACGATGTAGTCTTGATTCATTTCATTCTCTATAAGCGGTGACCAATTTCTGACAAATTACATTTTTTTCACCCCTTAGATGGGCCCTTGTTTAGGGCCACTGTGATCAAAATCGCATTCTGTAAATCTGTTATTTGTTATCACCTCACATTCACTTTTTGGCATAGTAAAATTTTGTAACCCCTAATCCTTGTATAATTCTGGTTTATTCAAGTGATTTTTAGGGAAAAAACTCTATAGCTTTAATATACCCAACCATGATTTGTACACTGCAGTGTACAATTGAAAGGGCCATCATTGATTGATACAATGGTATTATAAAGAGCACTTGTAAATAATAATATAATGATATTATTATTTACAAATGCTCTTTTTTCGGGATTTAAATAAACAGGGGTGGCATTTCCGTTAGAAGTAATGTAACAAGACAATGTCTAGTTTTGGAGGGACTGAATACTTCGAATCTAATGTCAAACCAGAAACTGTATGATTCGGGATGGTACTATTATATTCATGGAGTACTAAAACAAACAAATAATTTAAGAACATAATTTGACAGTTAATAAAGTAATGCAGACTTTTGTAACTGTTCATAATATTTGTTAAGAAATATTCTTGTCAAGGTAATAAGGGTCTATATTTTGTCGGATGAAAAACAGTACCGTAGACAAATAAAATTCTGTGCATGTTATATTATGCGTGAATTTTAATGATTTGGATAATTTGTTGAGTTATGTAAATAGCTGCCACAAGACAGTCAAATTAAAGCTTAAAATGAGGTAAACGGAAGGTTAGCTTTCTTAGAATTGGAAACAGAGAGGGATGTACGAGGCCATAAATTTTGAATGTTTTGGAGACATCATCACCCGACTTACTACTAAAAGTCCGTCAAGGAGGGGCTGTAAAAACTAAGCAGATTTCCCATGTGCTGGTATAACACTCTTGTAATCTCATCTCACCATATATTCCATATTTATATGAAAAAACCCCATGAGTCGAAGGGGGGGGGGTTGATGGCGGAAACAAGGAAGTGGGAATAACTGGCTTAATACGAGTTACGAAAAAATGCATACAAGAAGAATTGTATAACAGAAACAGTTTAACATGATTGGTTCAATAACATTGTACGATTCAACTCATAATAACAGAGATATATTGAATTTTCGAATCCCTCCACTATCCCAGTCGGAATTCCGCCAATAACAAATACGACCTTTAGTCTTGACTCAAAAAGGTTTAATATTGACGTAGTATAAATGAAATAAACGCTTTCGAGTATACAAAGAAAAATCGTAATTGATGACGTCATTGCATAAAGTATTTGCATGTATCTCACAAAATGAAATTTCATTGAAATCCATATTTATCATTTATCTTCGGAATACAGTGGTTCATGATACAACAGCTTATTGTTAACATGAGCAAGAGTGGGGGTTTACGGTTTGCCGAAAACTAAAATATGGAAATATCTCTGCTAATATTCAATATAGAGAAAACATGTACATAACAACAAATGATTCGGAATAAGTTCCATTCTATATAATTTTTCGATCCGAAATATCGGAAATATTCTGAATTTTCTAACACTGATTTTTAATTTTGCATAAAACGTTTAAATATCGAAATTGTTAACTATTAAACAAACATTGCAACCGCTAGAGCAGACTAAAATAGATAGGTAGATTAACAGATATATATATATATATATATATATATATATATATATACACATGTATATATACACGTACCCCATTTTCGTCATCTCCTAGGTAAGATCGGTGGGCATTTGAAGATTTTCTTCATAAATCGCGTCATAAGTACAACCTCATACAATACGTGATTTCTCTTCAGAGAATAATAGAGAATAATTCGGGTGAATCAGTCTATGAGGAAGAAGACTAATAAATACTCCGGCTAGGCAGCTTGAGTACAGCAAGGAGCAGATGATTAAGTTGACAACTCAACAGGTAGGCTGGTTCATAGCGATGTGGGGGAGTTTAAGTAAGAAAAATGTACTCACCACCATCCACTGTTAATGAAACAGGAGTATCTGGGGTAAAAGCTGGGTGTCAACACAATTCATCTCCCAGCCACCACAGCAGCCTCTAATAACTCGTCACTGTTCAACTCCAACTTCTTCATATATATATATATATATATATATATATATATATATATAAATTTACACAGCTCCAGCAAGATGAAACCTATTAAACTGTGGATCTGCACCGAAAAAAATTGTTTACTTAACTGGAATAGAGTCATATAACTACTAACAAGAATAACCAAAAGTACGACGAAGCACCAAAGCTTTTCGACCATTTTAGTCTATAAAAATCAAATCTAGACATGTGATTTATATTATAAACATTTAAGGGACAGTCTCTGGGACAGTGGACTATTGTTGACACATTTAACTCCGAGGAGGGATGTAAATATCTGCTTTATGCCGGATTATTGCTTATCCTATTAACAGTTTGAATTTCAAAATGTAGGTCATCTTTTTAGCAGATTTCCCTTAATCATTAATTAACATTCTTCAAATGTCCATCGATCTTACCCAGGAGATAACGAAAATGAAGTCCGTTCAAACACACACACACACACAAACACACACACACACACATATATATATATATATGTGTGTGTGTGTGTGTGTGTGTGTGTGTGTTAACGCTCTTGCGGTCGCAATTTTTCTTGATCGTTACTAAAATCTATATTTAAACGTTTTATGAATAAATAAAGATCAAGTTCATTAATGGCTGAATCGGAAGTGGGAGGGGGGGGGAGTTATACGGGAGGATTTTCGAAAATTCGAAATATCTCCGTTACTGTACATCGGATCGAAAAATTGTTTAGAATCAATCTTATTGCAAATTAAATGTACTATAAATATTGTCATGTACATTTATTCTCTATCTTGAATATTAGCCGTAATATTTGCATTTGTATTAAGTGTGTGCGGATAACGGACTTATATCGTTTCTAGTTGTATGTTTCCGCCAAAAGCTAGTTCGACCGTTGCCATAACTGTTTGGCTCTCATGAAATGTCTCTATAGTAAAAGTTCACGTTGGAAATCTGCTTAGTTTATGCAGCCCATGCGTGACAGACTTTTAAATTTATATTATTTCATATCTAATTATACAGTTCTAAATAATTAAAATAAATATCTTTGAAAGAGGATAGCTTTTTTAATCTCATGATAGTTAAGTGGAAAATGTCTCTCTACATGTCTTAAGGGGTGGGATGCTGGGGAAAATGGGTTCAACTCCATTGAACCCTATAGTACTAGCTTACAGAAAGCTTGTAATAGGCTATGTAGTATTCAGTTGTTGTACGTCATTAAATTTTCAGGTAAGCCTAATTAGGGGATACTGAGACCTAGGCAATTATTCAAGTACACAACTGGCTGTATATTATATACTAGAGTTTTGGTATACTATAGAGAAAGGGAGATGGTAGTAGAGGTGGTTCTTTGAGTAACATCTTATAATTTTCTTCTTAAAAAAATTGTTGGGTTTTATTATTTTTTAGTAATCTGTAAAATATTTTGTTATGCTCTGTGCAGTTCTTTTCAACAATAATAGTGATTATCTTATTCACATAAGCCTGTTCAAACATCTTTACGCTCATTTCCATTAAATCTTCTCCGTCAGTTTTAAATTATATTTTATAGGTTCTTAGTTATTGTAGGCATCACCTGAAGTTCTTAGTACTTCAATATTTGTTAGAAAATACTCCTGCAAATGTTCCTCTAACTCCAGTCTGACAAGTGAGTATGGCGAACAAAACTAATGACCTCAACAATTGCCAGTAGCTTACAAAGTCCACAATTGTAAGCCATTTCGAGGTACAATATTGAAGACCTTAGTAACATACACTGCTCCCTTTGCCTTTGACAAGTGATTGATGTCACAGTGTCATGCCGCATGGATTTAAAATGTCGTCAACTGAGATAAGCTTCGGAGGAATTGTCTTAGCATGTGTTTCTCTCATTTTCTTTTGAAAATACTCAGAATTACAGAGATCTAATATATATTCTACTATAATATATATATATATATATATATATATATATATATATATATATATATATAGAGAGAGAGAGAGAGAGAGAGAGAGAGAGAGAGAGAGAGAGAGAGAGAGACACAGAGAGAGAGAGAGAGAGAGAGAGAGAGAGAGAGAGAGAGAGAGAGAGAGAGAGAGGGATTGAGTAGGGGGAGGGAGTGAATTCCAAGAAAGAGAAATAAATAAAAAGACAAATTGGACACTCAGTTACCTGGCGAGAGTTTATTGGTTGGCTGGGTGTTGGTCCATGGAAGGGGTGCCCATTACATCCGCCGCCTCGAACTGATTACAACAGTTGCTTCCTTCACCTTTATTAGACTACTGTCAATAATCCTTTAAGATCAAAACATTTATAATTAAATTCTCTTACGCCTTAAGAGATCTTAGATAAGACTAGTAATCAACTAAATGAATGAATTTCGATCTCTCTGATACTCCTTACGATCAATGTCTTCACCCCCCCCCCTAAAAAAAAGTACCAGAGGTTAACCCGTATACAAGCATCTAAGCGTCGGATATTACCACATTTCCTCTATTTAAGAGTGTACTGTCAAATATATTTTACCCGTCAATGAAGAAATATTGCGAAAAGTGTTGAGAATCTTGTTAGCATGTCCCATGAAAAATGAAAGACACCTAACAGCATCACTTTATTAAAGAAATCCTAATGATGTTATTTTCATAGTTTTTAAAAAACTAAATTAATCTGTTGTAATTAATTAGTTAAATAGTAAGTTGATTTATAATTGTTGTTACTATAAATGACCACTTCAAGCCCCTACGGTTCATTGGGGTGGCTTATCTATAGGTTATCACCGTTTTCTAGCCTTTGTAGGACTAAGGATTTTATTTAATGAGTTCGCCACTAAATAATTCCTATAGTCCAAATAGGAATCGAACACATGGCTTTAGGTTTACCAAGTGCAACAAGACCAATGATTCAACTACAAGAGTTTCCCAGAGCTCATAATTATAAATGATTTCAAGGTTGAGCCTTAGTACAACGGTAAAATATTTTACACTCTATAAGTCCAAATCGTCTATTTATGTCCCAGTACTGAATCCTGTTCTCATTACAATATGCATACCAGTTTCTATTAATATCAAAAGTTTGGAGTAAAATTTCAGATTTTAACGAGCACAACAGAATGTGTTTCTTAAATTATTATTTTTTTTATACAGTATTCTTTCTAGTATTGGGATCAGCTGTGTTTATATTGTTTATTGTGGTCTTCTAATATTGGCCATATCCTGGATATTTTCTATGTTTCGCTAGTCATGCCTCTAGCTGAATGAGGGCTGCTCCCATGAACTTACTTATACTTGTTTGTATAGTTATGAGAAGGCAGTTTCCCAACATATAGGCCTCCAAGAAATTCGTTGAAATAAAAACACATGTTTGTTACTTTAATAAACAAAAGTGGGACGTTACACTGTAAAGGACTGTTAACAAACGCATTTCCGCACGCACACACACACACACACATTATGAGTATAAAGACTACAACTTTTATGTACCCTTCAGTCTTGCCCAACTTACATGCAAGTGAGAATTTGACAAGGAAAGGATGTGAACCCAGACTCCAACACATTTCAAAATAAATATTATACACTGGAAAGAAATCCTGAAGAGAAACTAATGGATTTTAAGCAGTATGTAGGAGCAAATAAACTATTTATGAGCAAAACTAATGACAGCAGTTTTTTTTAATTTATTACTTTCTGTTGAAATCTCTTAATAGAAATGATAAGGACTCCTTGAGAATCTTGCTGTTTCTTCTCTGAGCTAACTCTTCTTCCGTTGGTTTTGATTGTATTGACACCCTCATCTTACTCTCAGCCCGGTGTAAGTTTACCATAAGTTTGGTATGTTTCTTCTTTTTTTCTTCAAGTCCAGAGAGCAGTGGGTATTTCACGGGAGAGGGGTTGTAAGGATGGGGAGTGCCTCGTTTCCAAGATCTGAAATTGTTGAAAACTTTAAGGTTGTAGATCAAAAATATTTTAATTCACTTCTCCTATAATACCCCTCCTGAATCTGCATATAACCATCAAGCAGCCAGGGACACTGCGTTAGGAGTTTTATGAGAGGAAAGATGATAGGAAAATATGAAGTAGAATCGTCCATCACTCAGTTATTTAAGAATTTAGAAAATCGAAAATATTTATTTTTAAAAAACACTCGTCTAAAGCTTCCCTGTGGTATTGCACAATGCAGTTATCAAGTTTCCATCTATCCTCAAATTTTTATTCCAAACATGAATGATAAGAGAAATTCGTAGAAGCGACTATTACAAATTCGTGCCTATCTTATGTCTACATTGTTAAAAATGTATTAGTACTGTGGCTCACGGATAGACTAACTCAGGAATATAACTTTCCTTCTTGGAAGTAATGGATGCAAACATGTAATTAGTTTTACCTACTGAATCTGCAAACCAGCCATCAAGCAGGCGCTGCTTAAACTATGTAGATTTCCTACCTGTAGGAATGCCACGGTGATCACATCGTTTCACATCTCTCTTCTTAATAATCTGCCTATGTAAACAGTTCTTGAATATATTGTCACACATATACACATACAGTGCATGCTGTGAATAATAGTTAAGAATAATTAACCAAGTGTGTAGTGCATTGTTAAATAAAGTGTGCAGTGATAAAAGCTCTGAAGCTTGTGTGTGTTTAATTTTGCAATTGAAAAGAACTCTAATAAACAACGTTTTTACTGATTTTGTAATAAACGTAACAATATACTGAACTTGAGATGTTTATTGATCCAGTTCAGTAGCTTTGAGTGAAAATCGTATTAGTAAATCTAATCTAGGGTTTAACTGAAGAGTGAAAATTAAAATATAACTTGGCTAAAGTTCCAGCTAGAAAAAGAGTATAAAGCAACAATTGTGGAATATGAAATATTCAACAAGATTGATCAATGACAATTTTTGATCCTACTCATAATTATGAAATATTATTATTGTGGTATTATTATTATAAGTCGGACATAAACGAAGTTATTCATTAGTTTCACATAAAAAGTTTCGTTTAATCATTTGGAAAATAAAGATCTCTAGGTGGTAATAGGAATCTTGATCTGATAATTTCTATTTCTACTCTGCAAATGCCTTTTTCCTTTCTATACTCTTGCAAAGTCTTTCATTAAATAAGTCAATAGAGTTCGTGATTCGCTGGAATCCAATAAGCCCACACACGTGGGAGAGAAATAAGTAATGTAATTACAACTTTCGCAGCCTTTAAAACAAAAATTCTATCAATTACAAGGAAATTGATCAAAAAAGATTATGGATTCTGTGTGGGTGATCGCAAAAGCATTGGAACTCCCAGAAAATAAGTTTGTGAATTTCCTACTGGTTAACCATACAAGTCAAAACTTTTCATAATAAAAGCTGATGAGGATAGAATGTTTCTACTTTTATACTCTTTATTGGATGGCTCTTCCTCTTTTGCTGTAGAGAAACAGTTGTTCGTCATACCGTGATTTCAGGTTTTTGGAAAAGAGAAAAAATTTGTCTCTGCTTGGTGTAAAAGGTCTTTCAATCATTTTCAGATATACTGCAGCAACAAGGGAGGAGAAAATAATATTTCACGCCCCTTTAAGCGCTTTATTTTGGGTGTATGCTAAATAGTGTTAAGCAACGGAAATGTGAGGATATCCTATCCTATATGAGGATATCCTATCCTATATACCAGACACCCGAGTAACCAAGAGGATACTAAAACTACATATCATCACTCAAAGGCACAACACCATCGTTAATAGAAGTACAAAAAGACATGCGAAATGCCAACATAACCGACACATCAGACAGAAAATCCTTCCACAACAAAGTGAAAAAATGGGAAGTAAAACCAGAGCAAGCAAGACCAAACCCCTACAGACCAAAATGGTCTGATGAAAGGAAATTGGCATTCTCTAACAGAATGAAGGAACATTGACGAAGTAAGAGAAACATCAATAATTGAGTTTGGAAAGTGTTAAGCACGCTTTCCAATATTTGGTAAATACGCTTCTTATAATAATAGTAATAACTCCTTCCGCTCCAGCCAGAAAAGGTAGGCCAAGGAGTACGCAACAACGCATGAAATGGACTAAGGACATGCATATTGCAGTAATGCGAGCGTACTATCTAGCCACAAAATGTGACACTGAAAAAACGGGATATGCTAGACGCATTGAGCAGTATTGGAATGAACTCTATCCTCAGATTACATTAAAGTCTCAAAACCTCTCAGATCAAGTTAGGCGCATATTGCAAACAAGTAAGATACTGACAAGTTTTGAACTTGAGGAAATTAAGTTTGAAGTAAGGCAGACCATTGGAATAGAAAATGAAACTGAGCAAGATGTTGTTAATGAACCAACACAAATCAATGATATGGAACAAGAAGTTGAACCAATAAGAGAAAATGATGAGACAAATATCACTGTTGTCCTAGATGACCTGCTCATGTGTGAATTCGTGAAATAATGGCATTTCATTAAATGGATTAAAGATCTCAAACGCGGATTAAAAAATGTTCCTGAAATGGCAGACGACAGCATATCGGCTGAAGAAGACGCAAGCATTAAAAAAAATGCATAACTGGAAATGCCCCGGTCGAGATGGAATTCAGAATTATTGGTTCAAGCATTTTACATGCCTGCATCACATGTTAGCTAGATGTTATTCGGATATATTGACATGTTACAATACCTGAAGATTTCGCTGAGGGTGTGACCTATATTATTCCGAAAAAGGAAGGTCACTTAGAATCTAAAGATTACAGACCCATTACTTGCTTAAATGGATTCTATAAACTATTTACATCTATAATTAGTGATAAAATAAATAGCCATCTTGTTTCCAACGGGCTTTTTACCCCAGAACAGTTAGGCTGTAAAAGTGGTGCTAAGGGATGTAAAGAGTTATTAGTTATAGATTCATTTATAGCGACTCAGGTCTCCAATAATCAGCGGAATATTTCTATAGCATGGATTGACTAAAAGAAAGCGTATGACTCAGTACCTCATAGTTGGCTAATTGAAGTTTTAAAGGTTTATTAAGTTGCTCCAAGTGTAATCAATTAAATGTCGCGTTTAATGGCAACATGGAAAACTTCGCTTAGCATTGGAAAGGGGAAAACAAAATTCCAGAGCGAGACAATTAAAATAAAAAGAGGTATTTACCAAGGTGACAGTCTCAGCCCCATAAGGTTCTGCTTAGCTATAAAACCCATGAGCCAAATAATTCGAGAAAGTTAGTACGGTTACGAAATTTCTAAAGGTAAAAATGAAACTAAAGTAAGTCATAGCCTTTATATGGATGACCTTAATTTATATGCAAAGACACCAACCCAGTTGCAAAGCATGATAGACATAATAAAGAATTATAGTGATTCTGTTGGTATGTCTATTAGGTTAGATAAATGTGCTGTCTTGCATATTTCACGAGGCCAGAAAATGACTAAAAATAATATAATAGTTTCTGATGAAACCTATATTCACGAACTAGGACTGAATCATACAAATATCTTGGTTTTCAACATAATCTGAAAATAGCTAAAAATGATGTAAAAGACCAATTAAAAAATGAATTTATTAAGCGCTTGCGACTTATTTTTAACAGCTATCTTTCAAGCAGCTATAAAATACTCGTAAAAGCAATTAACACATGGGCGATACCATCTCTTGTCTATAGTTTTGGCATAATAAAATGGTCTGACACTACTCTTGATGAGTTGGATAGACTCATAAGAACGGAGATGACAAAAGCCAGAATGTACCATCCGATTTCATCTATGGCCAGGCTGTATTTATCGAGAAAACAAGAAGGACGAGGCCTTCTCAACATCCGAAATCGGATCGGGAAGTTAACCTGAGACATTACATAAGATCGAATGACAGCCACGTCTTTAAAGAAATAGTTAAACATGATGATGGGTTTACGGCCTTGAACTTGAAATGTAGTAGCAATCCTGAAGTTAAAGATTGATTCCATTTTCTTTCAGAATGCCAAAGTATGGAACTTCATGGCCGTTACTATAGTCGTCTTTATGACTCGGAGGTAGACTTGGCTTATTCTGTCGCGTGGCTGACGTCTGGAAAGCTGTTTTCAGAAACAGAAGGTTTCATTACAGCTATCCAAGACCAAGTGATTGCCACAAGATCATACAGACGTCATATCCTCAAAGACAGTAGTGTCTCAGACAAATGTAGATTATGCAACAAAGCTTATGAGTCCATTCAACATATTACGGCAGGATGTGAAATACTTGCTGGATCTGAGTACTTACAAAGGCACAATAACGTGGCAAAATTATACCATCAAGCTCTAGCAGAGAAATTCGGCATAGTAGACAGAATGGTCGCTTATTATCGCTATAATCCTCAAAAATTATTGAAAAAAGATATTATAAAGATGTATTGGGACGAAGCAAAGATAACTGACCATACTGTGCATCATAACAAACCGGATATTCTCATTATTGACAAGATTAATAAGACTGCTGATATTATTGACATCGCAGTACCCAATGATGAGAATATTCGAAAATCCCATGTCGAAAAATTAAGAAAATATCAAGAATTGGCTATCGAGCTCAAAGAGGTATACAAACTGAAATCTGCCATAGTTACGCCTATTATAATAAGTTCAAATGGACTCGTGCCAAAAACAACGATAGCAGGCACCAAGAACTTTAATCTGCCAACAACAGTTATAAAAGAAGCACAGCAAGGGGTAATTCTTGATACTGCCAGAATCGTGCGTAAATTTTTAAATTCCCCATAACATGTCACAAACTTCATATCGGTTGGATTTTCCCCCGATATGGATTTTACTCCAGTTTTCACTGAGTGTAAACCTCCCCCATAATAATAATATATATATATATATATATATATATATATATATATATATATATATATATATTAGTGTTAACGCTCTAGCGGTCGCAATTTTAGAAATTTCCCTCTCTTCCCCTGCCGAATTCAGTCGTTAACGGCTGAAATTGGCATGGGGAGAGAAGGGAATTTCTAAAATTTGAAATATCACTGTTATTATACGTCGGATCCAAAAAGTGAATAAAACCTATCTTATTGAAAATGAAATGTTCTATATATGTTGTTGTATATGTTTTTTGATCTAGATTATTAACCGACATATATATATATATATATATATATATATATATATATATATATATATATATATATATATATTCCATTATTTTTAGTTCTTACCCATACATAAACACCTCATGTCATATTTAAAATTAGCTGTTATATCCTGTATCACTTAATTTGAAGCTTAAGTACCAAATATTTTTCTCATTGAACTTTTACTTTGTGACATAAATGCAACGCTGACGCTATCAATTATGACTTAATTTCAATTATTTGATCTACATCATAATAAATATTTCACCATTTTATTAAAAACTAATTTTCATCGTTAATGGCTGAAATTCGACCTGAAACAGGGGGGGGGGTAATGGGGGGGATTCGAACATTCATAATATCTCCGTTATTATAAGTCGAATCAAAACATGATGTAGAATAAATCTTGCAAGACACTCTACAATTGTTCAAAATATTTTGTTTGTAGCTTAAATAATAAGTGAGTTATTCGCACTTTATTGTTTTCAGCTGTTAGTAAACCCACACTTCCAAGAATTTTCACTTCGATATAAAAAAAAATATGTGAGGAGTGGAGACCAATAGTTTTTAAAATCAGCACGTGGGAAATCTGCCAAGTTAACGCAGCCCCTGCGTGAGGAACCTTTTCTTTAGAAGCCAAAATCACCAATCAATTGATGTAGTGAAGAAATAAAACAGCAGATAACTAGTTAACAGCTTAAAATGGGGTACCCCTACCTAGTGAAAGCTCTATATATCATAGCTTGTTTGAACAGAATACATCGGCAGTAAACAGTTAATAATTTTTATTTATTATTAACATTTAAATTAAACTTTTGTAGCACCTGTTGGTAGTTGAACAGTGATATCATGATATCTAGTCAACTATTGAGCTACCGTTGTCTTGAAAAACATTTAGGATGAAGGGAATCAATTGCATCCTCAATTTCTAAATCACACATATTTACCTATGGGGGTCAGGGCAGTCTGCACAAATGATCGCTTTCTCTTCCCTCTTTGGTTTCAAAACTTCCTTTTCTTGGTGATGGTAGATATGGTGCGCAATTTTCTTCGGTTTGGAATCAGTTGGGGTTTTTACTGCATCCTGAAAATAACGTAAGTTTAATAGGAGAGTTTTACTTTTTCTTACTTGGAGACATAGTAACTTATAAATTACTTACTAACGCAATATACATTATCAGCAGAATATTATCTATTCTCAAACAATATCATATTAATTTTCATAAATAACTACTTTTACTGGTTTCTATGAAAATGAGATGAAAAAGATCAAAAAGGGTATTAAGGAGAAAAGTCTCTAATTCGTTTAGGGATGGTTAAATGGGCCGTTTAATATTTTTAGTTTTAATTGTTATGATTGACTTACGGTTTGGGAAAGTCTTTTGGTTTTTAAACTTAGAGCACAGTTTTTTATGCAAAATTTCAAGTTTACAATTTGTATTTAGGAAATCATGAAAACGCTGGCCCTGGCTAGCGAAGGGTGGTAACCTGTAGACAGCCCCTACCGATTAGCCGTAGTAGCAAAAAGTGGTCATTTATAAATAATAATAATGATCATAAAAGATCTACAGTCATCATAAAGAAACCCGTAAACCTTTCTCCAGTGGAATACTAGAAGCAGAAAACCAAACATTCAGGATAATGTGTTTAGTGTGTAATTCAATTTTATTGAAACGTTTTGTCTGGAGGAGATGTTTCATTATTGCGCCTCTGTGTGGATTGTTGGCGGGTAGTTGTGAAAGTTTAGTTCATATATTTATTTAGGGGATGAATTTTATCACTATGTGGAATAACTAAGCGTAGGAATGAGGGCTTACTTGGAATAACCTCAATAAATGTTCACATGGAACATTTTTATTTTAACCCCCTGCGACGGGTTATACAGCCAGCTAATTACTTCGACTTCATCTCATGCTGGATATGAGGTGAAGCCAAAGACCACGATGATGCAATCGTTATTTCTCATTTCACCTTATTCTCTATTTATATGCCAAAAAATGATGTGTAGAGGGGGTGGGGATGTTATTGAAGGCAGAAAACAAGAAAGTACGAATACCTACTCCCTTAATACTTAAGTAACAATAAAAAGTCCGCCACGCAGGGGCTGCGTAAACTAAGCAGATTTCCCACGTGAAATTATACAATAGAGAAATCTCCATATGAGAGCCGAACTGTTACAGCAAAGGGCCGAACTAGCTTGTGGCGGGAAACTGTCATTCGTTATCGGCCAAAATTTAATAAAAATGCAAACATCTCGGTTAATATACAAGATAGAGAATAAATGTAAAGAACGATATTTACAGTAAATTTAATTTAGATTAAGATTGGTTCTATACAATTTTTTGATCCGGCGTATAGTAACAGAGATATTTCGAATTTTCAAAAATCCCCCCCCTCTAAACCCCTCCACTCCCACTGGTCCGATTACAGCCATTAACGAATTTCATCTGTCTTTTTACATAAAACGTTTAAATATCGAGTTTGGTAACGATCAAACAAAAATTGCGACCGCTAGAGCGGTAACAGATATATATATATATATATATATATATATATATATATATATATATATATATATCTATATAATTGTGCTGATGTTTTCGACCAGGTTGTATTTATATGTGGTGAGTTGTTCTTTTCGGAGCTTTGGTCCATTACCTGTAGTACATGTAATTTTTACAGCCCTGAGGAAGAGAAAATAAAAATTCTCGAAATATTGGCATAAACTAAGATTCATTTCACCAACATTGACCAAAGCTCCGAAAAGAACAACACACCTCATATATATATATATATATATATATATATATATATATATATATATATAAAATTTTGAACGGACCTTATTTTCGTCATCTCCTGGGTAGCAGCGATGGACAGTTGAAGAAAATTTTCGAAATCGCCCACATTTAGAAGTTTTGAATCCCCCCCCCCGTATTCGGGGTCCGATTTCTGTCAATAACAAATATGATTTTTCGTGTTGATTGAAACGGTTTACTATTGAGTATGGCATAGATCAAATAAACTTTTGAGTAAAGAACAAATTAAATTTAATGATGACGTCATCATATATATATATATATATATATATATATATATATATATATATATATATACAGTTTTGAACGGACTTCATTTTCGTCATCTACTAGGTAGGATCGATGGACATTTGAAGAAAAATTTCGAAAATTCCGTCATGAAGACAACCTCAATAGCTGATTTCCCTCAAGGGATATCTGCTAAAATTTCGACCGCTAGAGCGATAACAGATATGTATAGTTTTGAACATACCTCATTTTCGTCATCTTTTGAGTAGGATCGAAGTACATTTGAAAATCGCGTCACGAAAACAACATCAAAAGCAGCTTTCCCTCAAGGGGAATTCGCTAAACACTGTCAATAAATTTGTTACTTTTTGTTTTACTGATCTGATTACTTTCAAAAATCAGTATCTAGTCGTCAGGAAGAATGCCAGCCAGAGCTATCGTCTGCAATGGATCTTTCTGATTGCCTTGCATCAAATCATTTGATTCATACGGCAGTGATCATATGTCTCTTCAACAATGAAAGAAGAGGCCATTAATACATAACACCTGATACATTTGTTGCGTTCAGAAACACTCCGAGCACGTAAGAGCACCATGGAATGCCCGTGTACTGACTTTTGTGGATAAGAATATATTTATTCCGTATAAAAATTTGTTGTTGCCAAAGTGTTTTTTTTTCTCGCAAAATAGATTTGTCAATTAAGTTGTGTTTCAATCGATTTTAAGCTTAAAAAGAGAGAAAAGACAACTACTTCAAAAATGAGTAAAACTGAAAAAAAAAAAAATAACAAATTTGGAGTAAGTGATTTAAATGCAAGTGTTCTACTCTTTTTGGTTATGGTTAAATATTCAAAGAGAACGTACTTAGAACTAGACGAGATGAACAGGTGCTAACTGGGACACGAATTGTACATGCTCTATTACCACATAGGCAGTGTAACTCTGACAGTTAAACATATACTGGCTGACTATCTAAAACCACATTACTTACAAATACCTCTCGATATACATGAACTGACAAAAGGAAGTCCATACAAAGAAAATATTCTAGATGATTTCAAAACTATACACTTTACTTAAGAAAAATAATTTTGTAATAACATGTTTTTTTACTAAATTATTAGATTCTTCTTCTTTCAACGTTTTTTTTTAATAAGAATCTTTTTCGAAACAAAAAAAGTTTTATTATTTATATTTGATCATATTTTTAACTTCACTCTATTGCTGTTCCTCTGGGTCTATTTATGTTTGTGGGCATTAATTTTAATTGTTATACACGTTTTCCTCTTATTCCGTTTGGGTTTGTTTTAGCCAATAACATTATGAGTTTGGTAACGATTAAACAATAATTGCGACCGCTAGAGGGTTAACAGACAAATATATATATATATATATATATATATATATATATATATATATATCCCTTGAGGGAAATCAGCTATTGAGGTCTTCCTCATGACGCGATTTTTGAAAAACTTCTTCAAATGTCCATCGATCCTACCCAGGAGATGACGAAAATGAGGTTCGTTCAAAACAATATATATATATATATATATATATATATATATATATATATATATATACATATTTGTCTGATAACCCTCTAGCGGTCGCAATTATTGTTTAATCGTTACCAAACTCGACATTTAGTCGTTTTATGTAAAAAGAAAGATCAAGTTCGTTAACGGCTGAAATCGGACCAGAGGGAGAGGGGGTTTAGAGGGGGGATTTTTGAAAATTCGAAATATCTCCGTGACCGTACATCTGATCGAAAAATTGTATAGATTCAATCTTATTGCAAATTAAATGTACTATAATTGTTGATATATATATATATATATATATATATATATATATATATATACATTTATTCATTTTCTTGAATATTAACCGAGATTTTGCATTTTTCAGTTTTCAGCCTTCAGCAAACCGCCACTTCTATTAATGTTACATAAACAATACTCTGCCACTTAATAAATCACATTATTCGAAGCTTAAATACCAAAAATTATATTCAAGAGACCTTTGTGATACGAGTACATGGAAATATGACCTGGTGATCCCCCCCCCCCGTCATAAGGTTTTGGACAATTAGACAATTATTCTGACTCATTATTAATTACACTACTAGATATAGTAAATATTTCTCAATAAAATTAATATGTTATATTCTGATAAATTTCAGTAATTGTTTTTCTTTCCGGTGTGAGGCAGGCAGACCTGTTTGTTTACAATTCTAACGCTTCCTGTCGGCAGGTTATTGAAATTGGCTGAAACATTTCTTATTTCTGTTTGTATTTATTCACTTAATATTCACGGTGTTGTTGTGTTACCAGTAAGTATATTTATCTATTACTAAACATTACGAGGGAAATCTGCTTAGTTTACGCAGCCCCTGCGTGACAGACTTTCTGATCTTGTTTTTGGTGTAGTGTATTTAGATTTATCGGAATCTTATGGGAACCGAACTATTTCAATTTCCTTAAGTAAGACAAATACCACAGAAAAAAAAATGCTAACAAAACAATAAGACGATGCGTCAGTTATTATTATATTCAAGTGAACACTGACAATTAATTATCCTGGAACTGACTAGGTTTTGTAACTAAAAGGCTTAGTGTTGAGAGATACCAAAAGGTAGGCAATCCGTTCTTATAAAGCAATAATTATGCTATGCTTTAAAAAAACTTATAGCAAAGTCTGTGATATGTGCTTCAATACAACCTAGGCCGATTTTTGACTGATACATATTGGTATAACTAAAGTAAATACTTACAATGTCTTCTTCACCTGGCCGAGTTATAGATTTCCACCAGTTGTCAAATATCGTCTGATATTGTGGATCCTGGCCTTTCAGCTCGTCAGTTGGTGTCCACAAACTCTCGACAATGGTGTACTGGTGCTCATTCAGCTTTTCCTTTACCTCTCTTTTCAGTAAAAGTCCGCAAGTATTGCAAGGGTATTTCACGTAACCCTTGCGTCTCCTTGGTTCCAAAAATCCTTGAAGGAGAGGTTTAAGTCTGCAAAAAAAAAATAAACTTCTAATAATAGTCAGACTTGTAAAAAAATGCAATAGCTTTCTTAAGGCAATAGTTTATATTTATATTCCCATAAATAATTATAAATTTAGGGTTCTCCCTCTACGATTACTAGCAGTTACTGAGTATGCAATCAATTTAATTATTCATGCAGGGCAGTAATTAAAATGTTAAAGTATTTTGTCATCACAGCGGAGACATTTTGTGTCAACAGACTTCTCAATTCTATCTTAAAATTCATTTAACATGTTTGAAGTTAGAAAATACTTCATATTTGCGCTAGGTACATTTTGGGATCTTGACAAATTTTGGTTTTCCAAATAATCCGTTTTTACTCTTACCCGAACCCAGTTTGACTAGCCTGGGGCCACCTTTGTACGCACGTATTTTTCATATCACCAAAATCCCTAGCGGTAAGATATTGGAATTTCAAATGATGTAAAACAACATAACAACAACAACATTTTTGTTTTAACTCTCTGGTCTAGTTATCCTCCACCTCTTTTGATTGAAATCGACAAATGGGAAGTGAATAAATACATATTTCATATCTTGATATTTCCCGATTGACATGGTAATATCGATCTCTGGGAACTTGGAAGATTTTTTATACTATTATAAAGTACAGGACAATAAACTTAAACATTTGTCTAATAATCCCTTCTCAGCATTCATAATAATATGATGAATCATGAGTCATATAATCATGAATAGTTAAATAACATATTTAATTAAGTAAGAATCATTCTTTCCTATCATATAGGAAGCATTTGTAGCTTATAAGAAATAGCATCTAAACAATTGCAAAAATTAGGTTAGTATTCCTAATTCCTAATTTATAGTATTTAATAAGTTTATTAAGTCATTTTTTCATGAGATATAAACTCTACACTGCAGAAATACATATACAGTCATTCACCAATTACTTACTTACCCTCCTTGGCGGTCTCAAAATGTTACAATAGAGACATCCTTAGGTAAATTTTAAAAATCCACTCCAACTTCGCCCATGTACGAGTGCAGTGCCTATTTTATTCAGAGTGAATAACACATTTGCAGGGTGAATACATTTTTCTTTATTTGTTTGCTTTTCTCGCATTGGCTCTCTTATTCAATATATTTTATTCGGTATTTATATTTTCATCACTTATGCTTAAAGCACCCTTTTCTAGCCAGCGGATTAAGGATTTTATTTAATGAATTTCGCCTCCAAATAAATTACATTCCACAGGCGGAAATCGTACTCACCACTCGAGGTTTACCTGTTTCGTTTTTCCTGTTATTTATTAACGTCCACTTTTTTCCTACTATGGCTAATTCGGTAGAAAAGGGTGGCAACCTTTATTGTTTCGTATAAATAATTATTACTGAAACAGAACAAAGTGAAAGCTCTAATAACTCACAATACTGAGGGAAACAACATTGTTTTATTTAAAAATATTAATTTAAATCACTAAATAACATCCTTAGTCCCACCCTGGCTAGAAAAGGGTGGTGACCTGTAGATAACCAGTCCCAATTATCCTTAGATGCAAAAACGTGGACGTTAATAAATAAATAATAATAATAATATTAATTAATTAAAATCAGTTTTAAATAACGGCAGTGGTGGGATTTATTTACTGCATCACGGTTAACACCTTCAACACCTTCATTGCCTGTACCACAATTACTTTAATAGAACAAACTTTCCCCTATGTGTACGTACTATTAATTTTTAAGTAAAGAACACTTTAACAGCTGAAGACATCGTTTCAGTCGTTTTATGTGGAGTGGAGTATCTTATTTATAGGTTGCAATTCGGAAAAGAGTATTTAACGAAAGGCGTTGCATATTTAGTACTTTGTAGAAAGACGGATAAAAACATAAATATCCTGATTATTCCTTTCAAACCTTCTTTACAATCCACACTTCTACTTATCACTAGTAATATTGATGTACCACTTTACCAACTAGGTTAAGTATCACTAATTCACATGCGGAGATTCCTTCTGTTCTAAATAATTATTGGAACGCACAAAAAAGGAGCATCAGGAAGTGCTCCATACATCATCTGTCCTCACCTCCAGCCCCTTCTTCGTTAAGTATTCCACGTATCAACCAGCTGCGGGTGGGTGTGTGTTTTGTACGTACTTAAACCCTCCCCTAAATTTGAGGATCTTATTTTTAACAGGAGTGGACGCTGTAGTATTGAGAAAAATTGTATGTGGACATTCTCAAAAGGTCCCTCCCAGAAAGGAAAATGTGGTAAAAATAAATATCTTACAAACACTCTCATATTTATTTTAGGATAATAACGAACTGGGTTGCAAAACTGCTGAACGTGTTTGAAAGAAATAAAGGCACTCTCTGTGGAGAGGGCTGGCTTCAAAGTAATAGGCAGTTTCATACAAGAGGCATTTCTGAGATTTTTGGAACGTTAATGTTCTTTGTGTGCAAAACATCAGAAGATATTTATAATTGGTCTATAGTTACTTTTCCCTAACTAGTGAATACATGAGTGCCTTCGTATTGAGATTATATAATAAAAAAAAAAAGCTTAAGGATGTTTAGTAGTTAGAAAGTCTTTTTTGGTACTTCGCTATGAAAAAAAAAAGATTGATAATAAATTGATCCCTTTCATGCTAAGGATAAATTAGAAACCGTATATAGAAACCAGCTCCTTTTAAAGCCACTTTCATATTTACCTGTAAATCAAGGCTTCTTTGATCTGGATAAAAGCAACAGATTTTTCCATGTTTACTTCAGAAATTGTATTTACTTTATTTACTGCATGGATTAAATAATATTTAAATAAATTTCAGTGAATGAGTCGTATATTTATTTTTCTTGGAGCCTTTTTGTGTGGACATAGTAAATACAATATTCAGAAATGAATTGAAACACGGAATTAATTGTAATAAAAGAAAATTCAATTTATTTCTTTTCAATACTTTATTGAAGAATAGAGATTCAGAACTCCATTGATGATAAACTATGCGTCCCCTGTCTAAAGTCGATAATATTCATTATTACTATTATCAGGATGATTATAATTTAACAGTAATATATATTAAAATATTATATAATAATAAAACGAATACGTTTTAGAAGTATGTTTAGGGATATCGAATGAGTTGTATTAGTAAATGCATATTGAAAATCTATATACATATTCATTGAAAATTAAATATTCAACATTTACGTAAATCAATTTAATTACTTCTGAATATTTTCCAGTGTGCGTAGTTTGTTTTTTATAACTGCTCATTGTAGGAAATATAACGAAGAGAATCTTTGATATAAAAATTCAAATTTTGTATTGTTGATATTGCGCTTTTGATTTAAATATTTGTCTCAGATTCCTTTCATATTGTAAACAATTTATTTTGTATTTAAAACAAAATAATAATCCTTGATATTTGGTTAGGCCCTCTAAGCGAAAGATTAGTGATTTATTTCCGTTAACGGACGTATATTTCAATTTACTTCAGTAGTTCATAAACAATGTTTACAATTTTAGTAAAAATAACAACATTAACTTAAAATTAACACATTTTTTTTGTAACATGAAAGTGCGTAAGTGAATACATATGAGCCAGACAATTTCAAGTTTATGTCCTGTACACCATATTGCAGAGAAGGTGAATGTTCTAAATAGCATAGGTTAATCATGGAGTTAGTATATTTATGTATTATCATCCAAATAAAATAATAAAAAAACCTGTAGACGTTATATACAATTTCTTTCATTTTTAACCAATTAATCCTAATTAAACGATTTCCCATATGCTAAATGGTTCATTCATTTTGAAAATAGTATTTTTCTTTTCTTTTTTCGAGAAGTATACTAGTATAAGTATGCTAGGTTTTCTCATTTTAACGTTAATAATATGAGAAGCACTGCATAGTGATGGACGCATGTAAATTTCTGAATTACGTAATGTTATTAGCTAAACAATTTATTTACGTCCACTTTATGCACCTATGGCTAATCTGGGCAGGTTATCTACAGGTTCAAGTATATATATATATATATATATATATATATATATATATATATATATATACAAATGTGTGTGTGTGCGTGCGCGCGTGTGTATGAAGACTCAAATAAAAAAAAACAACTGGTAGCCATTATTAATGTATTTCATGTTTTAACAATTTCTCAAAAGTTAAATGGTTCATTTTTTATGAAAACACTATTTTTCTTTACAGCTATCTACAATTCTTTGATCGTTGTTCAGCGCTATTTTTCAATAATTTTCTCATATCATGTCATTGTCATCATTTATAATTATGTTATATTCTACTAGATCCCGTTTTTTTTTTCAATTCTGAATAATGCGATTGAGGCTCCTCCTAAAGTATAACATCTCATTTGTATAAATAGATATTTACTTAATAGAACTGTTATTTCATTTTCCTTCTGCACCAGTTAATAAATATTTTTTTTTGGGGCTCAGGTTAGCCATGCGAGTTAAAGCGTTGACCATTATCTCACATGGTAAACCTAGAGTGGTGAGTTCGATTCCCGCCTGGGCAAAGGAAATTATTTAGTGACGAAATTCATTAAATAACATCCTAAAATCCCACCCTGGCTAGAAAAGGATGGTAACCTGTAGATAACCCGCCCCAATTAGCCTAAGTTGCAAAAAGTGGACGTTAATAAATAATAGTAATAATAAATATTTATTATCCATGTGTTACGTTTTATAGTTGTAATGATAATTATTAGTTATATGAGCAGTACTTGATAGCGATGGTCGAATGTGATTTACAAGAGCCATTGAATTATGTAATGTTATTTTGTGTCTACTTCTTGCTAACATGGCCAATCGGGTTGGGTTATCTACAGGTTACCACTCTTTTCTTGCCAGAGTGGGAATAAGAATTATATATAATGAGCTTGTCACTAAATAAAGTCCAATTGCCCAGGTGGAAATCGAATCCATGACTCAACGACGAGTTTACAAAGTAAAATTAGACCAGTGCCTTAACTCACATGGGTAGCTTGATCCCACATCGAATTGTGGATTTATAAAATAGATTGGGGCTCAGGTTAGCCATGCGAGTTAAAGCGTTGACCTTTATCTCACATGGTAAACCTAGAGTGGCGAGTTCGATTCTTGCCTGGGCAAAGGAAATTATTTAGTGACGAAATTCATTAAATAACGTCCTAAAATCCCACCCTGGCTAGAAAAGGGTGGTGACCTGTAGATAACTCGTCCCGATTAGCCAAAGTTGCAAAAAGTGGACGTTAATAATAATTCTATTCTAAATAGATTAAATGAAATCGTAAACCCGTTTTTTTGCGTACCTTGGCACTCAAAAACTTTATTAACTTATTTAATACAATGAAAAGCACGGTTGTTTTTCTTTCTTCGTTATCTACTAAGTAATATGATATTAGGCTTACTTTGATACAGGTTTGTAGTTATCGCCTGGTGTGTAGTATTTGCAACCAGATGGTTCCAGTGATACACTTGGATTCCATTTAGGTATAATTTTTGGCATTTGGCATATAGAAAATTAAGAATTTATAATAAGAGGTTAAAGATAAGAGGTTATAAAATGAATTTTAAATACTATATTTTATAAATTATTAATTAAGCATGTGATAAGTTCTATCGGTATCTCATTAGCCACTTGCTAAATTAATTACTTATTAAAAATGTATTAGAAAAATCTTATTCCAATCCTGGCTAGAAAAGGGAAGGGTGGTAACCTTGAGATAACCTGTCCCAATTAGCCCTAGTAGTACACAGTGAACGATAATAAACTCTCTCTCTCTCTCTCTCTCTCTCCTTATATATATATATATATATATATATATATATATATATATATATTGTTATGTTTTATTACAAAATCAGTAATAAACGTTGTTTATAAGAGTTCTTTTGGTTTGCGAAATTAAATACACACAGGTTTCACAGTTTTTATCACTGCCCAATTTATTTAACAATGCACAATACACTTGGTTAATTGTTCTTAATTACAACTCACAGTATGCACTGATAGCGTCAATGTTCTTCAATGAGTCACAGTCTAATAATTCACTCACGGTCACTGAAATTCACAAAAAGACGGCACTGGACTGCCCTTTAATACGGCACTAAACTGTTATTTACAGTCACGGCACTGTTCTTCACATAAAACACTTTACCGCACTGCACTAAGTCTCACTGTAGCACTGAACGCACATATGAGCACGAGATCAAACTAAAACTGACTAGGGTCAGCCAGGGTGTCTTATATAGATTGGCGGAAAAACCTCAAAGGGAAGGCCCAGACCCTTCCAGAACAGGACTCGAACGAACTCGATCCTCTGTCGGCTTCTTTGATATACCTTGCACTTCCCAAATACGTGACTATCTCTGTTTAATTTTTCATGTATTTAATTTTCGTAACACTATAATATATATATATATATATATATATATATATATATATATATATATATTTTATTGGAACGACAGACTTGGATATTTCAAGCGATTGGGATATTCAATTTAATAATATTATGTTTAAAGCAAAAGCTACTTTTAATAACAAAAAAAAACAACTTTTGTTATGTGTGCGTTTGCCTAAAAACAAATAAAAAATGAAATATCGCGAATTTTTCATTCAGGCCTCCCTTATAACCCCCCACTCCCGTGCGAACCTAACAATTTTATATAGCCTATAATCATGGAAGAATTAATGCTAATTTCATTGTGCTTTTAATTTCAATGCTTTTTGGTTCAATCGTTAGTGCCCAATAAAATTGTTGGCTCCCGCTTTTTTGTGAGTTTTGAGTGTATTTCTCGTTTATACTTTGTAATACGACAAAAGTGAATATAACAAAAGTTACTCTAAATAACAAAATAAACAACTTTTATTCAGCGTGTATTTGCCGTAAAACCAATAGGAAACGAAATCTTGCTATTTTTAATTATACGGCTCCCTTACAACCCCCACTCCTGCTCCATTTGCCGGGCTGATTTGTGAATCTACACCAACCCCCATGGACTACCCAACCCCTTTAGTCACCCAAACGCATAAAAAAAGTTCATTCAAATCGGCTGAGCCGTTTAGGGGAAGTGACATACACACGTACAGTAGAATTATATATATATATATATATATATATATATATATATATATATAAAGATATATACGTACTTATATGTAAACTATTTATGACATGTAAAATTAATATCCCATAAACTTAATTTATCTTACAACGACATCACTCAATTAGTTTCTCTCAGGAAGTACCAGGACCATGGAATCTTTGAATCTCCTTAATACGACAATTATGTCGTAGGTACATATTGCATATAAAATAGCTCATAACTTTTGCCTGTTTTTATCCAGAATTCATTTTTCATATTGAAAAGCATCAATATGGCACTTGAGGTCGTAAATCCTTGAAAAACATATATGTTAACGGAGGTTCATAAAATATCGTTCATAACCATCTATTTATTAACCTTTCATTTCTATGTGTGTCTATATATATATATATATATATATATATATATATATATATATATAATTATAAATGTGTATGTTGGTTAACTCTAGCGGTCGCAATCTTTGTTTGATTGTTACCAAACTTGACAATTAATCATTTTATGCACGACTAAATGTCAGGTCCGGTAATAGCATTAATTGACAAGGCGAAGGAGTTCAAAATACTGTATGTAGTCAGTCGATTGAAAATTTAATTTAATTTATCATTTGTTTTATTTAATATAAATTTTAATCTATAGACCTTTTCTTCAATATTAACAGAGATATTCGCATTTTTTTTAGTATTCCGTCTTCTGTAATCCACCATTTCTCCTCTGCTCAATGAAAATATTTTATCTCTCAGTTATGATTATTCCGCTTGAAAAATTGTATGTAACCAATCTTTTTGCAAATGTAATTTCCTATAAACGTTGATCTAGACATTTATTAATATCTAGAACATTAGTCGGGATATTTGCATTTCATAGTAATCAGCTGCAGTAAACCTTCACATATGATGGAAACCCATGTGATTACCAATTAGTATAACTGAGTCACTAAACATTTTAATTGTTATATATATATATATATATATATATATATATATATATATATATATATATATATATATAGTCTTCTTAATACAGGGGAAAGAGAGAATTGCATGTGAGTTGATATAATAAATGCATCATTTAACAGCTTGTGGATATTTACTTAGATTATCTAGCCACTGCGCAATGGACTCAATGGCAGATTTTGGTTCTGTTACAGTTAATAGTTCCTGTTGCAATCCAACAACTTTTTTTAAGTTTTCAAGGAAATTTATAGAATGCCTAGGTTTGAAGGGATATTTTTTTTTAAATTTTTTTTGGACCAGTGCAGGCGTGTATGAAGATTGGAAGAATAATAGTCTAATAAGATACCGCATTATACGTGCATAATACAAGAATTCAATCCTATTAAAGTGAAATTTCATGAGAAATTAACTCACACCATTTGTAACTCTAAATAAATTTTGGAATTTCGAGTTGTCCGATTATTTTTCTACTTGAGCAATTCGAAATATTGTAAATGCCTCAGCACAGCATTTCGATGAAATAAAGACGACTTTTCATATGGAATCGTGGTTTTAGTCAACATAATTCACAATATGAAAACTCTTGATGGCGCTCTTGCTCTTCGGCAATGGACATATCTGACGTCTAAAAGTTGCAGCTATATAAAATACTAATTTGACTTTATTTTTGTATGTTATAATATTCTGTGATTTACTCTTATTAATAATAAAAGGTTTTAAAAATTTAGTGATGATATTTAATTAATTACAAAGTAGGGTGTTATACAAAACTTCATAGGAAGCTATTAGTTTTCCTTTTGATTGACCTTTACAATATATGTATATATATATATATATATATATATATATATATATATATATATATATATATTGTTCTGGTAATTTGCTTGCATAGATATTATATCTCAGTACTTCAGTGATATTTTTAATTCCAAATAACCTTCGTCACAGAAAACGTAATTACAGTTGATAATGCAAAATACCCTCATTAACTAATAAAATAGTACTACAGATACAGTTTACTAAAGGAAATGAAACATGGAAAAATAGATATTTAGTAATGTCCTCTTAATAGTACTAAGGGGGGTCTTCAATTGCCAACATATTTCTAGCCAAGGTGGGACTAAGGATTCCATTTAAAGAGTTATCATAAAATGAAGTTCTATTGCTTACGCGGGAAACGAGCCTATTACTCAAGGAAGACTGAATATATTTAACCCAACCATTTAACGCGCATAGCTAACCTGAGTCCCTATAAAACAGACCTGAAATTATAACAAAAAAAAAACAACATAATAATAGTTTATTCCATTTGATGACAAAATCCCCGTAGTTATATAGTTCTTTATAATTGAGTTTTCTAGACTTGCAATTTGCTATTTCATTTTACTGAAATAAAATGACTTTCTTGTCTAAAAAAGGTTATCCGTGTAATTGGATTTGTTGCAAACAACTAAAAATTTAATGTGTAAAAGAAAAAGTCAGGTTGAAATTATAAATTTACAAAGGCTTAACCTTGATGAAGCTTTCTATTGAAAGAAGGCCAGAAGAATGTCTATGATTATATTGTAATAAAACAAACACACTTCACCGTCATTTTCAGAGAATCAAGCCCCCACAATTAGAGCTCGGTTCTATTTCAGCTTCACAGCTGACGGGCCAAAGTGCTCTGGCACTATAATTAGTGAATCACTGATGAAAAGGGCTTAGATTCCTAGTGATCTAGATACTGTTTTCTGAAAACAACTAACGATCTATTTATCTATCTATCTATATATATATATATATATATATATATATATATATATATATATATATATATAAAATTGTAACCTCTGTCTGTTCATTGATTTTTTTCGCGAAATTTCGCGATAACTTTTCGTTTCACATGTCACAGACACCATAACTGCATTTTGTTTCTTTGGTGTCTGTTTGTTTGTTTGTTTATTTGTTTGTTTATTTGTTTGTTTGTTACCTTTTCACGCATAAACGGCTGAACCGAATTTTATGAAACTTGGTATGTATATTACTACTAACCCAACTTAGACTTTAGGCTATATTAATATCCTCTGAGACGAACAGGAGTGGGGGTTATAAGGGGAGCCTGAAATTAAAAATAGCGATATTTCGTTTCCTATTGGTTTTTCGGCAATTATGCACATAACAAAAGTTGTTTATTTTGTTATTTAGAGTAACTTTTGTTATATACCTTTTTTCGTATACCGAATTATAAACGAGATATACGCTAAAACCTATAGCGGAAGTGAACAATTTTATTTGGGACAAACGACCCAACCGAATTAAATAAAATTCCGTATGTGAATTAACAATAACTCCTTAATGATAATAAGCTGTACCATTATTTCTAGAGACGAGCAGGGGTGGGGGTTGTAGGGGACGCCTGAAATTAAAAATAGCAATATTTCGTTTCCTATAGAATTTCAGGCAATTAGGCACATAACAAAAGTTGTTTATTTTGTTATTTAGAGTAACTTTTGTGATATTCATTTTTGTCTTTTAACAATGTATAAACGAGATATACACTATAAACTAAAGCGGGAGTCAACTATTTTATTGGGCGCTAACGATTGAACCGAACTTAACAAAACTCAGTATGTCAATTAGCATTAATTCTTCCATAATTATAAGCTATATTAAAATTTTTAGGTTAGAACGGGAGTGGGGGTTATAAGGGAGGCCTGAAAGAAAAATTCGCGATATTTCATTGTCTATTTGTTTTTCGACAAACATGCACATATCAAAAGTTGTTTACTTTGTTATTTAGATTAACTTATTTTTTTTTTTTTATACATTTCTCCAGGAACAATGTGTGGAGCAAGTAATTTGCGTAGAAATATTGATATGCTCAACAATTCATTCCTATTTGAACTATCAGGTACCTCAGCTGGAAAAATTAATTCAAATCAATGTTAATATTTTGTCCTTAATAGCTGAAATCTATGCATAATGCACAGGAGACGGGAAATATGACAATTTGGAGGACAGTGAAGACTTACATAAAAAATTAATTTTATTATTAACAAATGCCAAAAACGGGTATTAACCCTAACCACTGGGACGGGTAAATGTCAAAATATTGTGCAAAGTAAAAAAATACCATCACCATTCAGCCTCAAATCAATTCCCGGGCGAAGCCGGGTATCTGAGCTAGTATATATATATATATATATATATATATATATATATATATATATATATATATATATATATATATATAATTGTAACCTCTGTCTGTACATTGATTTTTTTCGGGAAATTTCACGATAACTTTTTGTTTCACATCTCGTAGACACCATATCTGCATTTTGTTTCTTTCGTGTGTTTGTTTGTTTGTTTGTTTGTTTGTTACCTTTTCACGCATAAACGACTGAACCGAATTTTATGAAACTTGGTATGTATATTACTACTAACCCAACTTAGACTTTAGGCTATATTAATTTTCTCTGAGACGAACAGGAGTGGGGGTTATAAGGGAAGCCTGAAATTAAAAATATCGATATTTCGTTTTCTATTGGTTTTTCGGCAAATATGCACATAACAAAAGTTGTTTATTTTGTTATTTAGAGTAACTTTTGTTATATACACTTTTGTCGTATACCGAAGTTTAAATGCGTTATACGCTAAAAATTATAGCGTGAGTCAATAATATTATTTGCCAAAAAAGACTCAACCGAACTAAATAAAACTCGGTATGTGTATTAGCAGTGAGGCCTTCATTATGATAAGCCATACCAACATTTCTATGTACGGGCAGGAGTGGGGGTTATAAGGGAAGCCTGAAATTAAAAATAGCGATATTTCGTTTCCTATTGGTTTTTCCGCAAATATAAACATAACAAAAGTTGTTTATTTTGTTATTTGGAGTATCTTTTGTTATATACACTTTTGTCGTATACCTAAGTATAAATGAGTTATACGTTAAAACTTTAGCGGGCACTAACGGCTGAACCGAACTTAACAAAACTCGGTATGTCAATTAGCATTAATTCTTCCATGATTATAAGTTATATTAAAATTTTTAGGTACGAACGGGAGGGGAGTTATAAGGGAGGCCTGAAATAAAAATTCACCATATTTACATCTATAAGAAACGGGAAATATAAAAATATCGAAGACTGTGAAGAATTATCGAACAAATAATTCTATTATTAGCAAATCACCGGCAACGACGGGTATCAATCCTAAACACTGGGACGGGTAAATGTCAAAATATTGTGCAATGTAAAGCCTGCTAAAAAATACCATCACCATTCAGCCTTAAATGAATTCCCGGGCGAAGCCGGGTATCTGAGCTAGTTATCTATATACTAATTCTGTGGAAAGTTAATTGAGTTTTTTTTTTTAAGTTAAATTCATGATTCCCTTGAGTGGTAATTTCAGTAAGCTGAAAATGCATACTAACTTAGACTGAATGTTATATTTATAAATAGACATAAGTATTAGCAGCGCCAGATGAATGAAACATGTATATTTAACTCTATCAAATAAAACTAAATAACGTTTTATTCGTTAATGAGTGAAATCGGGTTAAACGGGTTAGGGGTAAGTGAAGATTTATAAATATAATCACTACCGTCTCTTTTTTTAAAAGATAAACTGTAAATACTATGACGATGATGACCTTTAAATAATGTTCTACTTAGCTCTTTTTTTAATGTTTCTTTTACTGGAATATTCAGTGAATTATTTCTATTTTAACATTTTATGCCTTCAGACCAACTTCAATCCTACTCTTGCGATTTTTTATTTACTGTCTTTATATCTTTAAACATCTCGTTTACAGAAACCATAGCCACTTTTAGAACAGTGTCCTACCAGCTGCCGGGTATATGACCGTTAATGGCGGCAATATCTGTATTTCTTACACAAACCTCAGGCTCAGCTGCAATCATCAAGCCACTTCTAAGAATGAGGGATGTTTGTATAGAAGTAGAAATATATGTCGCTGACACAGTTTTATATGGTCTCATTTACAACGCAAGCCAGTATACCAAATAACGCTGCATTGTTTGTAGGCTCCTATGAGATAAATACTTCCCTTTAAGTAATTTCTTCCTTTCTTTATCTGCCTGGATGTTTTTTTTGCTATATCTCAGCAGTAATTTTAATCAATCTCAAGCCAGCAGGAGAGTCAGCTAATACGATGGGGTTACCTGTATTTTTTAATCAAATTTCCTCGCTGTACCCATCAATATTAAGACTTGAAGCTCCATTATCTTCGTAAAAGAATTTCCGCATCTCATAGATTCATAAGTATAAGGTTCGTATTTCCCCCTCAAGCAGTCCTTTAGTTACCTGAATTTATGTGGTCCTTTCTTTAATAGATTGGATTACTGTCGAATGACCTTAAAGAGATTTTATGATTATAATGCAATTTGAACTGAAACAAAGATCAACACGTTTTGCCACAACAACATGGGAACTAAATATTCTTTGAATGCCAAGAAAGACAGTATAAACTAATTTCTTTGAAAGTCGTAGGTGAAATTGTGTAGAGGCTGTCTATGTACAACTATGGCCATCGTATTCTCTTCCAGGCATTCGAGAATCATTTTAGCAGATTTCCCTTAAGAGAAATCAGCTATTGAGGTCGTACTTATGACGCGATTTTCAAAAATGTTTTTCAAATGTCCAGAAGATGACGAAAATGAGGTCCATTCAAAATTAAATATATATGTGTGTGTTTCTGTTAACGTTCTAGTTTCACTTATTAAAATATGTCTAACTAATATCATGAATTAATTGAATTAAAACAATAGAATTTTTCATATACAAATAATTGTGTGTATGTGTGCGTGCGATTATTTGCGCGTACCCCCCACTGCTACTCATGTTACATAAAAAAATTCTCTGTTATGTAATAAACCACATTATTCGAAGTTTAAATGCCAAAAAAAATTGTTTTCATGAGACCTTAATTATACAAGATACATGCAAATATGTTCTGGTGACCTCCCCTAGTCTTAAGGTTTTGGACTACGAAAATTTGATTGATAGGGATACAAATTATTCTGAATCATTATTAATTACAGTACTAGATATAGTAAATAGTATTCAATAGAATTAATATGTAATATTGTGAAATATTTCAGTAATTGTTTTTCTTTCCCGTGAAACGTTGGCAGTCCTGTTTGTTTACACTTCAGACGCATCCCGTCGGCAGGTTGTTAAAATTGGCTCAAAGATTTCTTATTACCGTTTGTATTTATTCACTTAATATTCACGGTGGTGGTGTGTTATCAGTATGTACATTTTTCTACTGTAAACCTTCACATGGAAAATCGGCTTAGTTCACGCAGCCCTTGCGTGATGGACCTTTTTACTTAGTCGTCCGCAATAATGAACACTCTTGTTTAAATATTTTAACAATGCATTTAGCATGCACTCCGATTATTCGCTGGATTATTGCTTTTACGTTCCTTACAGAACATAATTAAACTGTGTTTAGACCATGAATGAGTTAATCTTTCATTAAACAGAATTTAATTAAACCTTTTTATGTAGCTGTTTTTTGGGAGATAATTTGGAAAACATCCGATGTCACCTGGGTCAGAGGAGGTACTTCTTCCAAATGAGATGAGACTTGCTAGTAATTCTTCTTCTGAGATATTAGTATTCACGAAAGGGTGACACAAAGAAATTTTATCTAATTTTGAATTGGGCTCATACAAAGAATTCCCACTAATTCTGAGATATGTTATTATTTAACCCTTTTATTAACTTTCCTCACGGCATTCCAAAAGGTTGTTTGTACCGTCTCATTAATTTTCTATAGAAGCAATTGTAAGTATACTAAAATATCAGGTTTACATCATTATTCCACTGGTTGACAGTTTGCAACAGGTTTTTGATAGTGCATGTTGTAGGCTTTAGAACTTTGTGATTCCAGAACAGCAAGTCACCAAATGGCCACGCCTCAGAAGCCGACTAGCCTTCATCGGATACCTGGGCTCAACAAGGAAAATCCTACCGCCTGCCTGTCTGTGAAGAGGTCATTGTGGCAAGTGATGTAGCAGCCACATACCCAATTTACGTTACCGTGGCAACATAAACAATTCTATTTAAAAAAATATATATATATGTAAATTAATTGGTTACGTTGTGCTAACAAAAAACGTTCGTGTGCTACATCTACTATGGTTTTATTACTGTTTTCTTAAGTAAAACGTATTGTGTGAACGCTTATCTAATTATTTCACGAAGAACGTTAAATGTTCCTTGTTCAATAAAATAATGAGACAAGCACACATATTATTCATAGTTTAGAAATGTTTTAAGGTTTCATGTACAGTGAACTTTTTTCCTTACATTTAATGTTAAATAATGTAAAAGGAGTTATTGAACGGCCACCAAGGACCCAGAGTATCCTATAAACCTGAATCCCCGAGGTAAATGATACTCCATTACTCATGGATACCGGCATTTACGTAAATTAGAGGGGCATATTGATCGAATAACGTACCGCAGCTAAATTATTGGGGATTACCATATGAAACTATCTATGCCTTGGGACAGCGGTCTCATAAAGGTAAGGGCCTGGTCTACCCATATCGTGCAAAGATTATAACTCTTTAGAAAGGATTACTGTTCAATTAGAAATAGAAAGGGTTGTAAAATCGTGTTCAATTTCTCAAGGTTAAGTCATTATTTGAAGGCCCTTTTGTAGCCGTGGAAGTAATAGGTGTTATATTTGATGAGTTATAATCAAAAAATGTCCGGAACTATCATATACTGATGACCCCTGATTAAAAACTAAATCGTCACGCAGGGGCTGCGTAAACTAAACAGATCTCCCACCATCTAGTTTCCATTTTTGAAGCATAAGTAAACAGGAAATGAAATTCAATTGGGCGTGAGAAAGCGCTGTATGTGAAAATCGCATTAGTAGGAGTAGAGATTTAGGGAAAATGAAAACTAAAAATTGCAAATATTTTTGTCAATTTACTAGTTACACATTGTACAAAATAACATTTGCAACCAAATTGATATGGAAATGTTTTCGATAATGGAAATATTGATGACTTTAAATTTGCCGTCTACAGTAAATGCTACCTCTTGTCCGATAATAACAATACATCGCATTTATTATTGAAGAAAGATATTTTGTGACTTCGTGGGTCATTGTTGTGAAATGAGTGGGAGTAGTGGGAATACTAAAGGTCACCTATAGTTTGGAGCGGATCTTATTTTCGTCATTTCCTAGGTAAGATCGATGAACATTTAAAGAAGTTTTTCGAACATCGCATCATGAGTAAAACCTCAACAACATACTCAAAAACACTTATGCAAAATAAAAAAAAAACAAATTAACAACGCACACCTACTCAGACTTTTACGCTGGAATTAAAATTTTCATAATTTTAAAACTGTGAAATTTATATACTACTTTATAAACGTTGATGTAACTACTTATATTGCACAAACTACTTTCCACCAGGGTGGTCTCTCTTTCGTAAATTAGTAGCTGTTCTGCTTTTAGTTATAAGTTCTTAAATAAGTAGCAATGGAGGTGTGAAAAATGCAGAGACGACCTTCTGCCCTTTCAACAAAGTGAAGACTTTCATTTCTTGTATCGGGGGAACTATTTTCTCTTTGCATCAACATGAAACAGGTTGGTTTGGCATCCATGACTTTTCGTTTTAATTTATCTCACTTTGTTAATAACTAGCTAGAGCTTTTCAAGTCATTTTTTGCCTGTAAGTCAGTTTCTGTATCAGTCCAATATTCTGGGGACCCTGTATCCGCACTGATATACCTATATATAAATATATATATATATATATATATATATATATATATATAGTCGATAATAATTGTAGAAGCAGCAGTTCCTTATCCATTGGTATCAATTATTTCAAAGCATAGGTCTTAAACCAAATGTTTAAAAAGGTTTTTTGTTACCCAAAATAAACAGTGTCCGTTACACGTTTGCAATCCTGACTAGTAATTTAAGGAACTTATGGAACTTTTTAGAGACCTGAAGAATAAATGAAAATCAAATCCAAATCAATCCCTTTCATTGTTCAAAACAAGGAGGTCAATATTACTCAAATTCTTCCTGTATTATAATGTTTGAGTTTAATCAAAAGTTGTTAATCTAGTTTCAATTTCATGTAAAACGAAAATGAATAATGAAAATTTGAGAAAAAAATAAAAAAATCAATGTACATACACATACAAATTTATTAAACATATTATTCCTCGTGTGAGATCCCGCGCGACTACCTTTGTAAGTAGTCCATTGGCAGATTTACAGGGAGCTTAAAAGTATAAAAAAATAGGGAAATAAATTCAAGCATCTTCGCTTATAGGAAGAAAGGTACCCTGGTTTCCTATGTCCCAAAAAATAAGTCCAAAATTAGAAATGTATTGGCTATATTAAGTATGCATTTTGATGTAGAAATAAATGAGAGAACAGGAGAAAAGAAAAAGCCTTCCATTATAACATGTTATAATCAAACCAAAGTAGGTGTGGACATATTGGATAAAATGTGTTCGCTTTATAATGTATCAAGAAATACCAGAAGGTGGCCTATGGTAGTATTTTTTTTTTCTTCTGAATATTGCGGGGATCAATTCTCAAGTAATTTATTTAGGAAATGACCATATCTCATTTTATAAACCTACTTAACTATTTAATATTATTTTGTAAACCTGACTACATAATGTGTATGTATAATATATGTATTTATCAATTTTATATTGTGCAAGCCAAGATAATGTGTGAAATATTTTTTTTTCATATTATATAATCATTAATCATATATATTCTTCATTTAATGTATCAATTATAACTTTTATACAAATAACTAAACAGGCTTAATTAAAACTAACCTTCTTACTTTTATACTTAAGGAAAGACGGTAAGTCATCTGAGAGATGACATGCGCCCACTCGTGTACTGACGAGGGGCGTTCCTACGGCAGAGTTAAAATGCTAAACAAAGAATTTATTTCAAACCATATAATGCGGTATAGAAGTGTTATTATGTCGTTAATACCTACTATTTAAAAACGGTATCAGGCCTTCAAAAAAGGGCAAGGAATTAAGGATTGTCGGTTAAAAATATAACTATTTTGTATTCAAGATATAAGTAATTTGATAATTCCCACAATATTGAGGTCAAGTTTTGTTAAAGGGAGATACTCCTTGGCGAGAACAGATTGAGGTTTTTCTCTGTCTCCAGCTTGGGCCTCTGCCAGATTTAGAGATGAGACATTCTATGTTTCTATTTTTTAAAAAAAAAAAAAGAAGAAAATGTGAACAAAGCCAGCAGGAATATAGATAATCCTGAGTGATTAGATCACCCATACAATAGGAACAAAATGCTGGATTTGTAAACAACGATTTATTTCTTTGTTGAATATTTTAGAATACTTTGGCATAAAGAATACGTATGTTAAGTACATATTGCGCAAACATTAATTATACACTTTTCTTTCAGAGTTTCACTCTAAACTATGTCAAGAAACGTAGTTTCATGTCACCTTTGGCCTGCCGTGGCTGGATTTTCAAGGAGCAGCCTCATTTTGCATTAGAAAAGATGTGAATTTATGGATACAGCTTACATGAATACAAGATGTCATTCTGATGGCTGCGCTGTTACCTCTTCCAATCAGCTATAGTGGCAGCATTGGTGCAGTAATGGTAACAAGTATTTAACAGCTCTATTCGGAAATGTATATTATAGAAGTAAACACGGCATGGAAGCTACTACATATAGTTATTAATAAGATAATATTCTAGGAGTTTTTGAATCTAGCAATAGAGTTCTTGTATTTGCCTGGAATTCTGTATACATCGTTAGTGCTAAGTGGCATTGCATTTTAGAAAATCATTATGCTAAAATCCATTTACAATTATTGACTTTTTTAGAATGACCATTATTCTGATAAAGGGAATGATAGAATTAGCACAATTAAATATTTCTGGAATGTTCAGTGTTATTGATGACTAAGATGAAATTCTTTTGTAGATCAATTCAGATGACAGTGAACTCGATTACTCTCCTCGGATTCCTCCCCTGAGGAGAATAAAATATCAGGTTGCTCGTTCTATTATCAGTCTTCTTCCATCAGCAAAAAAGAAATTAACAATAATAAAGAGAGAGAGAGAGAGTGAGAGAGAGAGAGAGAGAGAGCGAGAGAGAGCGAGAGAGAGAGAGAGAGAGAGAGAGATATAGAGAGAGAGAGAGAGATTTAAATTACTTTTACCAATTATTTGGTTTTATATTATCTTTATAGCCTATTTTATTAAATTACGGGGTTTCTCTCTGGGTATCATGACTTTATTTCGAAATATATCTGGTTTCCATCGATACTACCTAGAAGATTACGGAATAGAAGTACAATCAAGAGTAAAAATGTGAAATATAAAATGTAACTACATTTTTATATTTCCCATCGCAATTTTTATTTATATTTCCCCTTCATAGCTCTCTGAGAAGTACCAAGTATCGATGCATGGTTCTAGAGTATCAAAGATTAAGAGGTCATTTTATTTTCAAACCTTTCTCAATATTCAAAATATCATAGACTCTATAGATCATTATCACGATTCGTAATCACTCAGCCAAACATAATCTTAAGCTCAAACCCTGGAGTTATTTATGATCCTAAGGCGTTTTCTCAAATCGAACAGTAATTAAAAAATCATTATCATTTGCTCAAATCATAAATTTTATATTCGCAATATAACATGCATCATATTATACACAATAATAATGCGTACCACATAAAAAGGGGCAATATTAACACATAGCAGAAATATCTGGGAACACTTCCGCAGCACTTTCACTCCCATGTTGGACTCAGTGATCTACTCTTAAAAATGAAAAAAACAGGACAGAGGAGGGTGGAGAATATCTTGTGGGACTCCCAAAATATATATATACACATTTCTACGGACCAACTCCATTCCTGCCAAGTCCTAGTTGTGCATTTGCAGAAATGTTTAGAAGAACCTTAATAGCTCTTGAAGGTTATCTACTAAATATTATATGGCCTTTTTTTGCTAAATATACCTAGCGCGTCACCGGCAATACTCAGGAATGTTCCAAGAAAATAAATGGATTAGCATAAAATTTAATGATATTCTAAACATAACAAAAATGTTGCCTCAATATTTTTTGACATTAATGTAAATTTTCATACTTGAAAAACATTGTCGCCGACGAACAAAGCCAGTAATATTAGGAACTATCTGAATCTTGTAGTTGTCTAAGGAAGGCCATTCTTGGAATTATTGCTTATGTCCTCACAATGGGGGAAAAACATAGGTTAGCCAGAATTATTAGTTCTAGTTATTATTATTATTAGCCACTTAAAAAAATAGCTTATTCTGGGTAACGTAGCGAAGATAACTACTAATAGTTCCGTCAACGGTGCACCAGACTATTACCCTGAAAGCAGCCAATTCGGCCGTTTCCTATTGGGACTTTGAGGTTACTCTTTGTTCGAAACTTTGAGTTGGAGAACTGCTCTCAAGCGGCACAGCTTCCCTCTGTATTGCTCTTTATATTCCCTGTTCAACCCTTAAAAGCTTTCTCCTACTGCCGAAAAACCTCGGTCTCAGAGTTATTTTTGTTAGATGTATTTCCATTCCTTTTGCCCAGAAAAGCCATTTTCTTTCCTTATCGAGACAGAGGGGCGATAAATATCCTAGAATCAAATGATGGTGAACTTTATGAATATCTCTTTTGGTATATTTGTTGCATTTTCATACTTCTCAAAACCATTGTACAAGAAAATTGAATGGTTAAAGAGTCTATTTAATTTTTATTTATTAGATTCCCAAGTGATTGTAAATGTCAGTTATGCTACATACGAGGTAAATTATTAGTAATTTGTTAAGCAACTAGAATCGTGTATACTGACTAAAAACAATAATTACCTATACTTACAAATGAAGAGCAACCATTTTACCTTCGTGTAAAGTGATCTAGCCGTAATAAGTACATCATTCAGATGCCAATGTAGTGGTATATCGAGGTAAATGGCATTACTGAAAATGATATATACTCAATGACACTTCCGTAAAAAGTTAAGGGCTTCCAGATTTCGAAGCAATATGAGGGACTGTGCGATGCCGTTATATTTGTTGAATATATTTGCCGAAAGTCAATAATAAACCATATTATTATTATTATTTATTAACGTCCACTTTTTGCAACTTAGGCTAATTGGGACGGGTTATCTACAGGTTACCACCCTTTTCTAGCCAGGGTGGGACTCATTGGATGTTATTTAATGAATTTCGTCACTATATAATTTCCTATGCCCTGGCATGATTCGAACTCGTCACTCTAGGTTTACCATGTGAGATTAAGGCCAACGCTTTAACTCACATGGCTAATAAACCAACATAAAATAAACGCTACTTACTTACAACATTACATTGCCGAACATTTATCCCATACAACACAAAACAGCACCCTGGCTAATACATATACCAAAAACTAACTTCTCCCTTAAAAAATTCAAAAAATCAAACCCACTCTCTTCCTTACACTTAAAACACGAGAACCGGAACATAATTACAGAAAACAGGACAGGACTTTTCATATGTACAGATGGCTCGAAATATGCAGGAAAATGTGGCTCAGCCACCATAGTAGGGAACCAAGTACTGACTTGTAGACTACCAGACATATCAAGTAACTTCACTGCTGAACGACAAGGATTACTTCTTGGACTGCAACACCTTTCTAACGTACAACAAGACAACATTCATGTTTTTACTGACTCCTACAGTTCTATACCATCAATACTTGACCTTTAATCAACTCACTACTAACTAACTTACAAACACAGATGGATAAGGTAATAACTATCCATTGGATACCAGGACATTCAGACATCACGGAAAATATTTTGGTTGACAAACATGCAAAATTAGCAACTCAACTTGACATGTTACACACTGATTTGTAATGTGATGTTGTAATGTAGGACACGATTAATGACATCGTTAATAAAGAGGTCAGCCTAACGGGAAGCGGAATGGCAACTGACAGACACAAAACTACGAGAAATAAAAAACACTATTAGTGAATGGCTGTCAAGTAATCGGGACACTAGAAGAGAAGAAGTAGTCCTTACTCGTTTGAGGCACGGCCATTCACGGATAACACACGGACACCTCATGACTAGGACTGAACCACCATTATGTACACTCTGCAATACACAACTAACTATCAAACACTTACCTGTAGACTAATAACTGACAAGAACTTACCCACCAACCTATCTGAACTACTACACGACGACAGCCCATACATTACAAAAGTCATGAAACACCTCAAAGACACACACATATAAGTACAAGCAGATGTAACATTAAATAATCAAACACTAGACTAGAATAATATCCACTGGAGAAATAATAGATAAATGAATAACCGTACTTTTACCTACCTCTGTAGATTATTTAACCTTTTTTATTGGTTTTTATAAGGTGGCTTTACCTTTACTATTTTAATATTATAACAAGAAAATGTGTGAATCGCTTAAATGGCGACACACCTAAATAAATAATAATAAACCATATTAATACCCATTCATCAAATTACAGGAAATCAGCGATTGAGATTCTACTAATAAAATGATTTTTTTTTTAAAAAATTTTCAAATGTCCATTGATTATGCCTAGAAGTTGGCAAAAATGAGGTACATAGAAATATATATATATATATATATATATATATATATATATATATATATATATATATTAATTGTAACACACTACAAATGCATGTGATATGCTAACATGCAGGGGACATGCAGAAACAAATAAACGGCCTTCTTATAGGTTTACTATAGGAAGGAAACAAATAAAAAATAGTAAAATAAATAATATATATATATATATATATATATGTGTGTGTGTGTGTGTGTGTGTGTGTGTGTGTGTGTGTGTGTGTGTGTGTCATGGCACATTCCTAACAATAAATGTATTGTGATGTCGTCATACATTAAGATTTGAACGCCTTGACTTAGATATGAATATTATACACAACAACCATACTCGATATATTACTTTTTCATTCAACACCAAAGATCATATTTATTAATGTCTGAAATAAGACTTGGGATATTGAGGGGGGGGGTGCTAGCGGGGGGTTCCAAATATCTCCTTAATTGTGACTCGAATCGAAACATGTTATACAACATTTCTTGATAAACTATAAACTATTGATGCTTTACACTTATCGTTCTATAGTTATTTTCATGTTACGTCTGTTATTCTTATGTTCTTGTTTTCAGTCTACAGTAAACCACCACTCTCCGGATTTTTATTTAGAAATAGAGAATATTTGGTGAGATAAAATTTGTAGAGTTCATCAAACCAGCAAATGGGAAATCTACTTAGTTTAGTTAATTTACTACGCAGCCCCTCCTTGACGGAATTTATATTCTCTCAATAAAAATAAAATTAACAAAAATATTAACTAATGTTATTTATGTCGATTTAAACACGCACTGCTAATTGAAAAATCAAATTCTCACATGGCCTATCTTCAACCTAAATAAAAAAATATTGTGATAAAATAAATATAAGTTCATAGAAATCGTTTGGGTCCTTTGATGGTGATTGAATGACATAGAAAAGTATATATTCTGTATTGAATCTTTTCAGATTGGTTTAATGTCGCGAGTGTGAATGCATAACCACCAAATTTAAAAAGGATTTCAGAGAGACATTGGCCAGCAAAAACCATCTTGTTAATTAGAGAGAATAACATTATATATCATACCATTATTAAACTGGGGAATATTAAAGTTGAAATAGATTATAGAAAGGGAAGGTGAGCAAGATTAACTGACTCACATTCACAAATCAAGGAGTTGGAGAAACTTAACCACCAACTAGGAAGATTAGGACCATTATTTCAGGTTCTCCAATTAGTTCACTACTGTAATCCTGACCTATAGCACTGTCTCTCTCTGCCTTATTCCAATGACTTTTAAAATATGACAACATTTATGTGGGTATTTAATAACTTTTAGATGAAATCACTTCAGTTCTTTGCCCAGAGAACAAACAAAATAATACGAGAGAGAGAGAGAGAGAGAGAGAGAGAGAGAGAGAGAGAGAGAGAGAGAGAGAGAGTGAGAGAGAGAGAGAGAGAGAGAGAGAGAGAGAGAGAGAGAGAGAGAAAGAGAGAGAGAGAGAGAGAGAGAAATACTCTTTTAAAAAATGTCAGCAGCTCAATTAAATTGAGTTGGTCCTCCACACAGCATAACAACAATCCCATCTGTGGACTGCAATTAAGAGAGGGGACAGGTATGTATAACTTTTGAAAGAAAGTGCATCTGCGAGAAATGAACCGAATAATCTGTAAAAAAAAAAGTCCGTCACGCTGAGGCTCCGTAAACTAAACAGATTTCCCAAGGGCGTTGCGTATTTGCATTTATCTCAACATCAATCATACTAATATTTGATATATAGAGTTCAAATAAAGTGCTTCATAACATAATAGCATATTGTTAATATGAGATGAGTACGAGTGGGGGTTTACTTAAAGCCGAAAACCAACAAATGCTCTCTCAATCAACAAATCTCGGTTAATAATGAAGATAGTGAAAAAACGTACATAACAACATTTATAGAACATTACATTTGCAATACGATTGGTTTTATACAACGTTTCGATCCGACTCATAATAACGGAGATATTTAGAATTTTCAAAATTCTCCCCCTCTAAACCCCCCCTCCCCCTTGTCCGATTTCAGCCGTTAACAAACTTGATCATTCTTTTCGTATAAAACGATTATATATCAAGTTTTAACACGATAAGTCAAAAATTGCGACCACTAGAGCGGTAACAGACATATATATATAGTTTTGAATGGACCTCATTTTCGTCATTTCCTGGGTAGGATCGATGGACATTTGAAGAAAAATGTCAAAAATCGCGTCAATAGTACGACCTCAATAGCTGATTTCTCTTAACGGATATCTGCTAAAATGGATTAAAGACTATTCTGTTATTTAATCCCGTAAATTGTCTTAATAACAAGCGATGGGCTTTATTTAAATACACGTGCCATACATGTACAATTAGACTGGTATAAATTGCCACATCACGAACAATTATAATTAACTCAATAAAATGAAATAAATCATGAAATTATTTACGCATTTCAGACCATTCTAAGAAAAATGGCATCACAATTGGAGATATTGCCTGTCCGTCTGACCAACAGTTTGTTACTTAATTACTCAAAAATGGTTCCGATGATTTCTATGGAATTTTATATTTATGAGTCTACTATCCCAAAATACAACATAGGCTACATGATAATCAGAATTTTCAACTAGGAATGTGGGTTTACTTTGACGTCAAAATCTTAGTTAATAATCGTTTTATCGAAAAAATGTATAAAATATATTATGATTAGAATAGTAATTGCTGTGCTGTATCGTTATTTAGTTCGTTACATATTTCGATGTTTCGACATGACGCCCAAAGACGTTATTCGTGTGAAAATGCCTAATTAAAAGTGGAAAATATTGTGCATTTCAGTTAAAGCAATGAATACTGTTAACATACGCTATTTTATACTTTACTACCATTCTAAGGAGTGGGGAATTATTTCAACATTAAACAATAAATTTGTCAATACCTTCGTTAATATTGGTTTTATCGCAAAGGCTTACTGAACAAATTGTGTTTAGAATACATTTTGCAGTCCCAAAACGCTATTTCAATTTACGAATTACATTTTTTTTTTTTTATTAAAGAGTGGCTTTAATTGGAAGTTAAACCTCAGTTTCGTCAATATCTTCGTTATTATTGATTCTATCTTAAAAAAAAGGTAAGGTACTAATTGTGTTTGTATTTACAATCCTAAACCGTTGTTTAACAGAATGATTTCCTACTCGCTCACAAAATAAATATAAATTTATGTTTGTTCCAAGAAAATACCCCGATAAAACTTATAAATATGCTGTAAATGTTTTAATGCAATGATGGTTTCAAAATGATAAATATTACTTTTTACTTCAATTGACGGGGGGGGGGGAGGTTACTAGAAACATAACACTTATTTGTTGTGTTAGTTGTCAATATCACCGTCATTTTAAAAATAAATTTGTTGATATTCGGCCATTCGCCATTTTTTACATTACGTGTATAAAATTAATTAATTAAAAAAAAATATATAACAGAAAGAACATTTTCAGTAAGTTAATGAATTAAAGGGCTTTGGCAGCCTTTTCGATAATCTAATATTATATTTCACGGGCAACCATGTTTATTGCGAAGACGACTAACATAGCCTGATTATTTCCAGCTTGCGGTCGCTAATTGAAACTTCACTGGAATTACAACAAAATTCCCATATTCCCGATACATGCTAATTCGTTGTGTGATGTCATAAATTAAGAATTTACTTTGTTGTTTCCAAAATCTTTGTTTTATCTTTACCATACTCGGTATTTAACAGTTTCAGCTTATTTTTAGCTGAAATGGAACCTGTAACAGATCTTGCTCTTTGCCTTCCCCCGCCCCTTCAACTCATCGGTTATTTTCACAGAAATAAAGAATATGTTGTGAGATGATATCACTAGTGTGTTATACCAGTGCGTAGGAAACCTGCTTAGTTTGCGCATCCCCTGCGTGGCGTACTTTTTATTATGCTAAAGTGGCTTGTTAATCTTTATATTTTGATAGTAAACGATATGTATATTAACCCTTGAAAAAGCTTAAATTGACCTATAATCTCCTAATAGGCGCTCCTTGTTACACATTTAAAACTGCCTGAAGCGGTAGAAAATGAAAATAAAAGGATGATGTTAATTTCGTAACTAGTGTTAAGAGATGCCACAGTGTACAGTCAATATATTTGTCTTTATTAATGTTATGTCTTTATAGTCAGTTTATTATTTTTTGACGTTTTGTAGAGTCGTCAACTTTATATATATTCTGCTTATAGTACACGTTCTAAACCACAACTAGCATCACAGGAAACAGTATTACACGCGTTCATAGTTGTATTTCGTATGACTAGTTGAATCTATGAAATTTCTTCATACTCCTCACTCTGCTTCGAGCATAATCCTCTACTGCAATACTGTTGAACATAAGGAATTATTGCACCTCCATATCTAGTATCCACACATTCTGATTTCTAACCTCAAGTAGTATAATGCATAGTACTACATACAACGATTTAGTTTAAACTAATAGAAATCTCAGTAATTTAAGTCTGAAACTCCAAATTAAACATCGAATAATTATTATTTTCTTAAACTATTGAGTCTTTGAAAAATATATCAAAAACATTTGAGTCACTCAGGGCACATAACTGGGCGCCTAAGCACAATGTTTGGCCCATCTTCAAAGTTGCCGTATAACCATGTCACATAAAGCTGTAGCAATCAAATAGCAACAGACACCTTCGATAAGAATGCATACTTATGCCAGTGAAGAACATGTTTCTTATATTATGACCATATTTCTGCTATCAACAACTATTCATGACCAGCTGAATTCAATTCTTTATTAAGGTAAAACTTAATTAGATATTGTTTGTTTCGGTGTTTTACATCACACAACAAAAACAAATGTGATTTACAAACACAAATACAGAAGCATTGGGGCCTGGCCTGCCAGTTTAGTTATTTCTTGATTTTTTTTTATTTTTAAAAATCATAAACCATTAATGCTCGACCAGTTTCGAAGAATTGGAGAATCGTTTGAAGAGGCGTAACGAAGTGGATGTTCGGGGGAAAAATTGGAGATCAAAAGCGTCAACTGCCTGAGATTCTGTTAGGATGAATTTCTTTCGGCCGGGTTACTATTTGTGTTCTGACATATTTTCAAAAGAAAATGAATCAGCAAGGCAAAACCATTGTAATAATATAATTACATGAATAACAATATATCAGTATTATTATTTTCATTGGTGAATGCTACAAAATAAATCGAGATTTTATTTTCCCTTCCCGAGCTATAGCATAAATTAGAGCCGAGGCAACAGAGTTCCGAATAAAAGAAGAACTGAAGCAGCAAGTATCCATTTCACTTTATTTTTGAAAATTTTAGGGTTTCGAGATTAATTCATTAGCTTCCATAGATCACGCATTTCTTGTTAATTTCACTTAGGGTAAACACGCCCACGCTTGAGAGTGTACAGATATTTTTATCTCACCAGCACACTGCTGAGTTTAAAATAGCTTTTCATTAATCAATAGCCCATCCTTTTTCTTCTTAAAATTCTGAGAAGTTATTTGTTCATTATTTGTGGGCATTGTACGCCATGGCTGTATGCAGACAACGTCAAGGGATTTATAGCATTGGCCTATCCTAAATACAAATAACTTCTATCCTATATATTGGTTTCAAAATATCTTTACTAAATGAGATATATGGAAGAAATACGTTCTGTGTTAACGTCATCATTCAAGATTTAAGAAAGATCTTGTAAAACAATTGATTCTCTGCAATTGTAGGTAAATTCATTCTTTTGTAACACAAATATAAAGCGAGTTTTTCATACTTTCATGTTTTCATAATTCAACACTTCCCCGCTAACCCACGGGTTTTAATATAGAATATGTGATGAGATGAGTTCAATAGTGTTTGATACCAGCACGAGGGAAATCTGCTTAGTTTACGCAGCTCCTGGGAGACATTTTGTTTTAGCAGATTTTTTAGTTCCTAGCCGCTACCCACATAACAAACGGTCGGCTAAAGTAATTAAGAATAAGCTACAAATATTTCGCTGTCTGGTGTCTAAAGATATTTTAAAATACCCCAGACACAACCACTCTTCGTATTGTTTCGTATATTGTTTCTATATATTTACTATTTCCAATAGTGGAATTCGCTAGCATCAATGTAAGTTCTAAAATGTTTTATTTAAGTAATTGATATTCGGTATTTACACGTTTGTCCGTCTACAATGAGACATAAAAAAAAATCTTGATTTTTTCGTAATGTGTAAGATATTTTGGATAAATCTTTGACAAAAGAATAGATCCTGTTCATGTTATGTGTATGCCTGATGGATGGCACAAACCAACCCCTTTGGTGGTTTTGTGATAAAAAATAGAGTTGCTTTAAAAAAGGGTCTGCTATTTATTGAAAATGACACTTTTCTATTATCTTTCAAGTTTAGAAACATATAGGAGTTATCAAAAGTGCAAATTTTCAACAGACTGAAATCAAACCCAGTCTGGAAGCAATCGCAAAGATGTCTATTCAATATAACCTAAATTTATTTAATTAATCCTAAATTGGGTCGTTTTTAGGTTTTTGGGCTTTTTTTCATACCTTCCAGCAGTGATTCTAATCACACCGTAACCCATAAACGTGACTAACCTGTCTTTAGTAACCTGCGACTAACTGAAAGGTTAATGTTAAATTAAATCTCAAAATTAAAATTTCAAAGAAGCGGAAAAATGTTATTAAATGTTTAATTGAAACTAGACTTTGAAAACTTTACTCAGGTTATATCGAATGGAAAATATATTCTAAAATTTATCCCTCATCAGTATCTCAATACCTCAAAAGGTGTAATAGCTTGTTAGGAACTACTCAGCTGTCCCGAAAATGAAATACTGAGTGAATTAATGATTCAAAGAGTCGTTGAGGTTAAAAGGATTATTAAAAAAAAAGAGGACAGGAACTCATTCCTAACCAAACTGTCATATTATCGTTTAATAAGCCATCTCTGCCACGCATCACATTTGATTTCCTATCCGTAAAAATTCGCCCATACAAACCATTGCAAAACCAATGCTTTTCAAGTTTTACATTTGAGCATACATGTAGCTGCTGTGTGAATGCCAAGGTCTGTAGAAGTTTTGCGGTTAATCTTTTCGAAGGTTCGTGTCACCCACATTGCGTAAATTGTAATCAGAACCATCCGTCTAATTCACGCGACTGCCCATTTTAGAAAATAGAAACAGAAATCCCACCAATAAGTACACTAAGTAGGGTATCTCTGAGAGAAGCTAAAAGAAGAGTAGTAAAGATGGCACTTAAATCTGATGCACTGGTAGGCATCTGGAAAAACAGTAAAAGTAGAAGGGACGTTAAAAGATTAGTTCAGTAAATTTAGTATGTTTTTTCGAGGCTAACTGAAGATTATTTGAGGAGAAAGTAGACTTTACCAATATTAACACGAATGAATCTAACGTAAACCTTACCTTAAAGAAAATCAATAATGAAACAATAACAGTTCCAATTACCACTGTGCTTGCAATACCACAGACTATCGTAATGTCTAAATAGATCCCGGTTTCTTTTTGGGACGAAAAATGTCGAAATGAATTGAATTGTAGAAATTAAAAGATACTTACGGGGTTTTAAGCTAAGACCAAATCCCGTGAACTTCAAATTATACTTACAGACCCGTAGCAAAGTAAGACACGGTATTTGAGAAAAAAGAGGAACTTTTGATACGACTTCGTTTCTTCAATCAATAGTAATAACACTCCTTCATCTGGAGTATGGGATGAAATTAGAAAAGTCAAGGATCGTGGAAGAATTAATCAGATGTTGACAAGTAGAGATCAAGTCGGTTGATCAAAAAGAAATATGTGATTCCTTTGCGGAATATTTCAGTAATATTTCTTCTACTGACGCTTTCTTAGACACCATTAAGGGAATAAAGAAACATCAGAAGAAAGAAATACCCATATGTATTCCGGAAAAACATACTCAAACATAAATGTTTCATTTTCTTACTCTGAATTTTACTCTTGATAACCAAAAAGAAAAAGCCCTAGGTACTGATGAAATTACTCCAATAATGAGGTAACGTGTCAAAAAGTAAAAAAAAATAGTACTCCAAAAATTGCTAAAAACGTGTTTTTTTTTAAAAAAGACAATTCCTATATTCAATCTATTGTAATTCCAGTTCTTAAATCAGTAAAGATCAGTAAATTCAGCAGTTACAGACCGATGTCATTAACCTGTAATACATGCAAAATCGTTGAAAAGATGGTTACAAATCGCCTTAACGCCTATTTGGCAATTTTCAGAAGTTTTTTACAAAATGGTTTTCGGTGTGGAAAAGGACCTCTTGATAATTAATTTATTTTGCAGCCCAAGCATTCCATGGGAAAAAAAAATTGTCATAGCTGCATTTGATAGGGTATGGCGTCGGCCAATCTTAATTTTCTTATTAGGTAGAAATCAGTTGCATTTTATAAAACAATTACTTGACTCTAGGCTTTGTAGAGCTCAAATTGGCAACTGTTTCACTGATATCTATTTCGATGAAAATGTAGTACCTCACGTGAGCGTACTCAGCCCACTTCTGTTTATAATAGGAATTAATGAACTCCCTAATCTATTTGCCCATCACATAAAGATGTTTATACACCCGACGACATCGTGTTATACACAGTTGCACAACGCAGGCGATGCGAAATATTACATGCAAGCATCACTGGATATAACCACTAAGTGGTTTAAATGACATGAACTTTACAATTTCCTTAAATGAAACAAAAGCAATATTGTTTAATAAATCAAAATACTCGAGTATCCCCCTTAAATATTGATAAGTGCCTATTCCCTACAGAAATGGACTCCACATTTTTAGGAATGATCTTTGACTAACGCCTAACCTGGATTCCTCACTGAAAATAAATTAAAAATAAATGCGTTGGGTCTTAAAATATTACTGAGAACAATATCGAGCAAGGGATGGGGAACAGATCGACTATCTCTTCTAAACCTCTAAAATAGTCAGGTATGGTCACTTTTGGATTGCGGGTGCATCATTTATTCTACAGCTCAATCACAGGTTCTGCGAATGATTGGTTCTGTGCACTACAGTGGTATGAGAATGATATCTGGTGCATTCAGGTCCAGCCCAGTAATAAGTTTGTGTGCTGATATTGGTAAAGCACCTTTAAATTACAGACGGGATTGGTTATCCATAGCATATCATTTTATGTGCCAATACAAATTAGCCATCCTGCCAGGAATGTATTACTAAATAATAATTATTACATTTATCTTATAAAAAAAACAATCAGGAAATATGGGATGGACTATATAAAAATTGTTCTTGATGAAAACTAGCAATTGGAACCATTGTTATTTCCACCAAATGTAAATTGGTACTTGAAAAAACAGAAAAAGTATAACCTATAAAATTAATTTTTACAAATGAATCGTCTGATATATCAGAAGTACAGTCTGAAATACTAGGGGATGGTAACCATTCCATAAAAAAATTGCAAATTCTTATCAACTACGGGCCTATATAAGGTAATGTATATAGGATTTTAACATCCACAAGCCACTGAGATAAATACTTATATATAAAATTTATTATGAAATATACTGATTATTTTTGTTATTTGTCACAGGATCGGGGATAGAGGAGAATAGAGGAGAGATACATCATAGGTGAGGATGACGGAGGGACAAAAAATGTGGATGGGATCTCCAGAAAGTATGAAACGCCATCTGAATATTAAGTAAAACTGCTACCATGCATTAGTTTTTATGACATGGTTGTCGGTTACACATCTACCCATCCTTAAAAGTCTTCTATCTCTCTGGGATCGAACCAGTTATACATATACGATCACAAGCAGGGCGTTATATAGGATCACACAAACATCGGAAACAACACCCGGTCCTTTTGATATCCTTTCCAGCCTATAGAGAATAACTTTCAACTAAGACCATGTAAAAAGACCATTTTATATATATAATAAACTCAACTGCCCTTTTATGCTGGGGAAACACCGGATCAAGAAAGGAGTCTTCTATTTCCTATTCAGACACCAGATTTTTATTAACCCAGTAGTGCTTAATGTGACATATATGTTACGGCGGGAGGGGCCTCTTTGGAATTAGCTGCAGAGTAAACAAAGGTGTGCAGGCTTGATCCTGTATGATCATTAGGACCTCCAAACACTCCTTTATCAGTCTAAAACCTACCTCTGAGCTATCAACATCTGTTTTGGCTTTACCAAGTGTTTTTTTTCCTCCTTCATCTTGGTGATTTTAGGACATGGAGTTTATCAACAAAGAGTAAGTACTTGAACTTGTATGAATTTATTTAAAATTTGTTTTAGCTGTAATTAGTTTCTATACAAATTAGACTATTGAACCTTAATTATATATTTAATCTTTTGAGTTTTATTTACGCTCAAAATCTTTCTAAATTTTAGTGTGACATATATGTTACACTAAGCACTAGCCAACTTGCTTAAAAATATATTTTTTTTAGGGCCTTGGCTGAGATTATTGAGCCTGGCTTTACAGTTCATGAGGCCATAGACTTAATATTGGCAGATGACAAAGCTTTGTACTAAAGGGACATATACATCGCTCCACCAGATATAAACATCGGAAGTGATGAGGACTCAGGAGAGGAGGATGTGATGGAGCCTGGCAACCTAAGTCGCCGGCAGCTGCAAGCAGAAGCAGAAGTTAGGATTGTCAGCGGTGAAGTTTATAAAAGTAAAACACATAAAATTATAACTCCTAACCCTGAAGTCTATCAGCAACCTCCTTGCCCATCTACATCTAAATCAGATCCTGGTGCCAAGACGTTCTCTGGGAATAGAAAAAGGGCAATTAGAAAAATACCGCAAATGGTACTGGCCTCTCATTTCATGGTTGCTGAATGTAGCATTACAAAACGCATGGATTCAGTATCGCAAGGGTGTAAAAAATATTACACAGTTGGAATTCAGAAGAAGTGTGGTACTTACCTATTTGAAAAATACCTAACACCTGCCAAAGCTCCAGGGCGTTCATCCACACGTTCATTAGATGAGTCTAGGTATGATAGAATTGACCATCTTGTGAGAAAAATCCCAGACGGTCTGAGACGAGGATGCAGAGGAGAAAATTGTCAGTCGGTTTCCAGATATTATTGCCAGAAGTGTGATGGGGGCCTCTGCCTCGATTGTTTTGCCCCTTATCACACACGCTAATTCATACATATGTACTTTCCCGGAATTTTTTTTACTTAATTTGTTTGTAAAACCTTTTTTTTGTTTGTAAAATACATGTTTTTCAAAGTTTTTTATGGTGTACATTTTTTCCTAATTTGGATTTTTATTAACCATTCATTAACCTTTTTTTTTTTGTTGTGGCTAGTCAAGTGCTTAGCGTGACATATATGTCACAGTCAAAAAATCAAAAACAGAAAGGCTAAAAATCATGTTATTGACTATTTTACATTTAAAACAAAGTATTTCATTCAATATGAATGAAATTTAACAAAAACATTAATTAAATCCATTTCTGAGCTCTACTGGGTTAACTGTCATAGTCTGTGGAGAGTTTTCCTTTACCCAAAAGAATGCTCTGGCAGCGATCAGCAGCCATCAGCATTAATTTCATTTTCCTCCTCATTGCTATGAACGGGATAGATAAATCGAATTAGCTTCCCTTTGCATGATCACCCATCTTGAGAAAGAGAATCTTTTGAAATTCAGTTAAATATGAGCTATACATTATTTTACTGAAAAGCGTGATGTGTATATCTGAGTATGTCTGAAAGTGTACGGATGATTGGAACTAGGAATAGTCTGCACTTCCGAGTGAATACTTCATCCTGGAAGTTGTTAATTTTAGGGGATGCATTCGCATCTGGAAGAGGATTGGGTAATGATCACTATTACGAGAACCATCCATCATATGCACCCATATTAGTAGAAAAAGAAGAAGGAAGACAGTAGGAGGGCAGCTTGTTAGGTCAATTGCTCAGAACGTCCAATAAGTCGGGGTAAAATATGTATTCTCGCTTGTATACAAACAACGTGATCGATATCGGGGAGGACTTATCGATGGTTGTCTCTTGTTTGATTGATTTCCAGGCGAATGAATGAAAATCAGGGGACTAGGATCTGTGTTACAGGCAGCTTATATTATCTGCATGCATTTCTCCTCCTAGTCACAGGAATGCAGGCTTGGAGATCCATATCACAACTGCAACAACCTACTGGTTACTGACTACTGTAACTGTGAGGATGGTACAGACCTCTTGATAAGAGCTGAAATCTCTCCGTACGCATTTTCCTTCGTCGTTCTGTAAGTCAAAATGCCATGGAAATCAAGGGAATGCTATTGCTATTTCTTGCAGACGTCTGTACAAGCCAAGGAGAAATCAGTTAAAACCTTGAGTACCTTGGATGTTTAGAACTTCCCAGATTTTTATTTTCTCACTTTTCTGACTAAATACGTCCACCATAACATTATTAATAATTAATTGATGATTACTATTGTTATTATAATTTGTGGATGTGTAGACACACCCACACACACACAAACACACACACACACACACACACACACACACACACACACACACACACACACACACACACACACACACACACACACACACCCACTCACACACACATACAATTGAAAGGGGTCATTAACATCAGCTTCTAGAGAGGATTGACAATTTTTTTTTTCAAAAATAGTTGAACATCAATAATTGATTTCGCTCTAAAAGTAAAATAATTTCAGAACAAAATAAATACATTATTGAAAAATAGCACGTTCAGTTAGCTGGGTGGCGAGGCAAACACTTCAAGCTATATTTTCAATGCAAACGGAGGCGTTTCAGTTGAACTCTAAATGATTGTAGATTTTTACAGGCTCCTAAGACGTGTAAACTTTTACACCTCTACAGCCTGCTAGAGCACTAGCTACTAGCCCTCTGGTTGAACTGATGGTGGGCTTGTGATTTGAAAGCGAGATGCGTTCGTTTGAAAGGTTGATTTTTTATTTAAAATATATCGGCATAATATAATTAGCCAATGGATTTAATGTAATGTTTTAGTAAAATTGCTATTGTTCAAAAGTATTAAAAACAAATTTGCTCAAATCCATTCGTCTTTAGTATGAGAAGAGAAAGTGTGTGGGATAGTCAATAAATTTCTGAAACTAAGAGCTGTTAGAGAAGAACCTTTGTCTTGAGTTCGTCCGTGATTTATGGCCATATTCTGGAGAACTCCTATAGGGTAGAAAATAATATCCTAATAATTTGTTTTACAAGGGACTAGTGTGCTTTTGATACTTATAGAATTGTAGTTGACTATTTACCAGTTTCAAATTTTATTAATCTAAATAAATATAATGTCTGATGATTATAAATGATCAATTTTAGTTTTATAGCTGCATATCAAATATAGATTAATTTTCAGAATAAAAATATCGAATATCATCGATGTGCTTGTAAGTGTTTTTTTTTTATTATTATAAAGTCAGGTATGGTTGCGGCTAGGTTTTTTATTATAATTTTCATGAAATTTCGAATTCTTTTACTTTTTTTGTTATTTAGCGCGGATGCATTACGTATAACGCATATGCTTACTACATTAAACGGAAACTACATTAAATTAAGGGAAAGGGCGAAATGCACCATCAGTCAATAATTTAATTATTTTAATTTAATATGAATGAAAAACCACATATTGTGTTTATTTAATGTTTATATTAATTGAATTACACTTTGTAAGGGAGTTAGAATACAAATAAAGAATTTAGAGATAAATAAAATTTGTAACAAACAATTTATATGTAATTTTACTACTGAAAAGGATTCTAGTACTAAAAGGGAATTTCGTATTTTTACATTCTCAAAATAAATAACACTATCATTATGAATGTACTATATATATATATATATATATATATATATATATATATATATATATATATATATATATATATATATATATATATATATTTGAATGTACCTCATTTCGTCTTCTCCTAGGGAGGATCAATGTGCAAGAGTTGGGCAGTAATTAAATACTTTTGTAATTAACTACTTTTTCAACTAATAAATACTAGTTACGTAATTGCAACTACAATTACAATAATGTAGTTGGTAACTGTAGTTGCGTTTTCTTGGTTTTCCAATTACAATAATTGTAGTTGGTATTCATAAATCCAACTACTAATTGAAATAAAAAGTAGTTTCAATAATAACTATAATTAGTAATTGTAGCCGTAGTTATTGAGCAATAACTACAACTACATACAGACAATTAGCTGCATTTTACGTTCCAAAGAGCGAAAATATTTTGATCGCCTCTATGTAAACATTTGCATTCGTCGTGGTGACGAGCCATGTTCGTTTGGTGAACAGAATATGGTCACATAGAATATGTCAGAAAAACTGAAGGTGGACGGTCATATCAGCACACCTTCTTGTTCTGGCGATCGCCTCTCGTCCTTAGTCACTCTCACGCAGGACACTCCAGTCTGTCTGTCTTCTACATCCGTCACCAGTCCTCGGCGATGAAAAGATTTCTGAAACAAATTACAATGAGTGGCAGTGAAAGTGATAGTGGGGACGAGAACTCCTTATTTTTTGGAGCAGAGCAGAAAAGCGATTATTTTCTTTTGCCTCTAAAGCAAACGCCCCAGAATCAAATAGCCTCTCTGACAAAAATGAGTTAAGAGTAATTTTAATTTGTTTAAATTTTAATGTTTGAAAGTATTATTTAATTTCATTCGTCTGGGGAAAATATAAAAAGAAATTTACATATTATTTTCTTATTATTATAATGTATTATAATAAACTTTTGAATATAAAGACATTGGATGTAGTTATTTCTTAACAGCCTCAACTACTTCAGTCAGTGTTTCACACAGTTTTTTAAAGTAACTACCCAAGTAACTGTAGTTGCAACTACAGTTACAATTACTAACTGTAGTTGTTTTTGGAACTACTGATTTTCTCAACTACTAACTGCAGTTGTGAAATTACAATTACTTTATTTGAAAAATGTAGTCTCTCATTACCAATAACTAATTACATTAGTAGTTGCAATTGAAACTCTGATGTACATTTTCCGAAAAAGGCGTCATGAGTACAACCTGAACAGCTGATTAATTTTAAGATAAATCTGCTAAAACTCGCCCTCTTAAGCAAGTAGGGACATATTAAAGAATAATGGATGCCCACTCAAATTTTGCAACACCTAAGACGTTAGATAGGTAGACTCTTACTCAATTTTTAAATGTTGTTCATTATGTTTTTAAATCTTTGAGTTTCTAAAAATACTCATCATTGACAAATGTGTTTTCCGAGTACATGGAATCGTTCAGTTTCTTCTTTAGATTCTACCTTTCTTTTTGCCAAATGATTCTTTTCTAAACTTTATTTCGTTGAAAAATCCGTATTAGAATTCGTATTTTATCTTTGGATATAAAAACTTGATAATGAGTTAGCCTCCTCCACCTCCAATTAAAAAATTGTAATTTTTAACGTGATTGGTTGTTGCAATAAAACAAGGCCGACAGTCCTTTATGAGTCAAACATGAGTATGGTCTAAAAACTGGATGTGTGTCGAGTTAGGAATATATATTTCAGCGATCAATAAATGGAAGGAACTAACCATGTTAGAAGAATATAATCAGCTGTTTCTATAGCTACAATATCAGTCACTTTATTAGTTTTGTTCCAAATAATTTGAAGCTATTTGACTTTCGACACGCTTAGCATTTAATTTTCTAGTTAATTAGATAACAAATTTCTAATTGTCTTACTAAAGGACGAAATGAAAAAAAAAAGGATAAGAAAATTAAATTACCACAAGCGTACCAAAGAAGTTATACTGGTGAAGGCAGCACACATTATGCTCATTCTGGAGAATGCTGGCCACTTAGTCTCGTAAATTATCAAAGTCTATCTTCTTCGGAACCCTTCATTATGGCGTTATTAGCAGATTTCCCTTAAGGGAAATCAGCTATTGAGGTCGTACTCATGACGCGAGTTTCGAAAAATTTCTTCAAATGTCCATCGATCCTACCCAGGAGATGAAAAAAATGAGGTCCGTTCAAAATTATATATATATATATCTATATATATATATCTATATATATATATCTATATATATATATATATATATATATATAGATATATATATATTTGTCTGTTAACGCTCTAGCGGTCGCTATTTTTGTTTGATCGTTACCAAACTCGGAATTTAATCGTTTTATGTAAAAAGGAAGATCAAGTTCGTTAATGACTGAAATCGGGGTGGTGAAAGTGGGAGGGGGGGTTTAGAGGGGGGGATTTTCGAAAATTCGAAATATCTCCGTTACCATACGTCGGATCAAAATATTGTATAGAACCAATCTTATTGCAAATTAAATTTTCTATAAATATTGTTCTATACATTTATTCTGTATCTTTAATATTAACCGAGATATTTGTATTTGTATTGTGAGTGTGGTCGGCTATGTTCGGGAGTTTCCGCCGAGCGCACTAGCGCTAGTGTGGCCATTTCACTAACTATTCGTCCTCGTGAGAATAGGTTATTACTAGGCAGATTTCTCTATTGTAAAACTTCACGTGGGAAATCTGCTTAGTTTACACAGCCCCTGCGTGACGGACTTTTTTAAATCCCGTAAGATCATTTTGTCAATAACCAGCATTATTGCAACTTACTACTCCGAATTTCATATTTCGATCTGAAGGGGATTTCATATTTATATTGAACACCTGTGGTATGCTGAACTTCACATCTTACACTTCTACTCTTGTCTGACTAAGCCTGACAGAAGATCCTCCTTAATCCTTAAGTGTTTATATAATAGACACACTAAACATTGCAAAGCTCTAATAATACAAAGCTAAATACGATTTCACGCAGGTTGATTTTACTGGGTATTATAAAGTAGTACAAAGGTGAAAATACTGGGTATTTCAACTCTCAAGTATATAAATGTTTTCTCACTAAGTTTCCTTTCACAAAAGGCTCCCAAGCAATCCGATTTCAAGACTTGTAGAAACTTCTACAGAATCTATCAAACTTAGCAAGGTAGGTTTTAGAGAGGCATAACCAACTTCCTAAAAAGGTTCACAACAATCACTCCATATGCCTGGTCTTTTATGCTCGGCAGGCTCTTTAATAATTGTTCAACCTGTTGCCTGCGAACCTAACCCCCCACTTCTAAATCGTCTTAAAATCCAATTTCAAAACGCTATATATCTAATCTTATGGCATCTATAATTTAATAATAATAATACGAGCCATAAAGATATATCATTATGACTAATTCCCGAGGAAGATATAATTGCATATCTTCAGTAACTAAACAATTCTTCACTACATAGAAAATTGGCTGTTAAAGGACACATTGGGGATTTATTACTATATTGCTCCCGTGGAGATTTTTCCATAGAATAAAGTTTCGTTCATCACATGGCTGTAACTAATTGATACTGTAGCGGTTATTTTAAAAAAAACATATGTTCAATTACTATAATCAACAGTGCAGTTAGGTACTTTCCTGTTATCTGGTACCTGAGAAAAAATTCTTTCCTGTTATCTGGTACCTGCAAACTAACTTTTTTTTGTCTTTCTCCACCCTGTTTATGTAGCTTGCGGAATGTTTTAAATCAGCTGTTTATAGGAACCAGCTGATATTTTGATTATTTGTTGCTTAGCATGTAGATTTTTGACTTGCCACGTACCGAGCTGTTTATAGGAACCAGCCGATATTTTGATTATTTGTTGCTTAGCATGAAGATTTTTGACTTGCCACGTACCGAAGAGGAGGCCGTCGCGTTCCTCCAAGAAAAGGGTATCTTGCCAGCCGAACGAATTTGTCCGAACAATCATAAGATGAAGCTTTACTTCAGCACAAGCATCTACTGGAAATGCAACGTCAACTCTTGCCGCAAGAAGGTCGACATCCGTAACGGTAATTGGTTTGTGGGCTCACGATTGTCATTCGTCACAGCCGTCCGCTTCTTCTAGTCCTGGGCCATAGAATTGACTTCGATCAAGTGGTGCGACAAGCAACTGGACATGAACAAGAACACAGCCGTTGATTGGAACTCTTACATGCTTGAAGCTGTTGCCGAGCGGTTGAGCCAACGTCCGCAGCAGAAGATCGGCAGTGAAGACATGATTGTTGAGATTGATGAGTCGATGTTCACGAAGCCCAAGAACAATGCAGGTCGGGTGTTGCCGCAACAGTGGATCTTCGGTGGACTGTGTCGAGAGACAGGCGAGTGCTTCCTTGTTCAAGTTCCAGATCGTAGTGTCAAGACGCTCATGAAGGAGATCAAGAAGCACATCAAGAGGGGCAGCACGATCTACTCCGACTGTTGGCGTGCGTACAAGGCCAAAGAGCTGGAGATGGCTGGTTTCGAGCACTTGAAGGTCAACCACAAGTACAACTTCGTCGATCCAGAGTCCGGAGCCCATACTCAGACCGTCGAACGCATGTGGGGATCAGCGAAGTGGCGCAACAAGATGCACCGAGGCACTGCACGTCATCACTTAGAGTCTTATTTGGCAGAGTTTATGTGGCGCAAGCTGGTCGGTGATTGCGATGTTTTCGAAGCACTGTTAGAAGCAATTCGTGACTTCTGGCCACCCATTGTTTGTTGTTATTGTTTGATTAATTTGAGTAATAAATGTTTGTTGTTTTTGTTTGATTAATTTGATTAATCAATGTTTGTTGTTATTGTTTGATTAATTTTTTCACAGGTACCAG
>CM032228.1:91770000-91882500 GCA_019009955.1 Riptortus pedestris
ACAACCTCAAAAGAACAGAAGCACAACCTAATAAATACTACTTTTAATGAACAAAACAAACATACTCTGTATATGATAAATCTATACCCATGGCTCCAAGAAGAATGAAAATGTAGGTTTTGTAGTCCTTGAAACTGGATAAATACAAGCTACATCCATTTGTATCAATATTATGATCAAACTACAGGCAATAGCTTCTGCCTTATACTTGCTATTGAGTAGTAGCAGTAACAATGCACCTATATTGATGTTGTCAGTAACAATGCATACGCTCTGACAGCACTACCCTTCAACATATAACAAACTACTCTATAAATATATATATGTATATTTTCTCTGGACTCCAGGACACTCAGGAATACCAGGAAATGAGGCAGATGTTCGGGCAAGGGAATCACATTTGAACTCCCCTGCTCAACATGAATAAGAAGCGAACGATTTTACTGTTTGGCTAAAAGCTAGAGTACAAAATAGATGGGAGGAGACATGTGGAACGAGGTACCCTTGACTAAAAATTAAGAAGTATAAAAAGAACAGTGAGCACATGGCCAAGTTGAGAGAGAGGTAATAGACGCGAAGTAGTCGTGACTAGAATGTGGATTGGGCACCCACATATATTTAATCACAAAACAACCTTATCCCAACAGATAATAGAAAATTTTCGAAAATTCAACAAAAAAGGTTGAAATTTCCAAAATACCCCGGACTCTAGCATTGCAAGACACGTCAGAGCCCATTAACAAAATAATAAAGCTATTGAAATGCACATATGAAGGAAATAAAAGGCAAGGAATACATAGGTTGAGGAGAATGATATGTAATTTATATGTTATATAGAAATAAAAAAGAAAAGAAAATTAAGTATTAGAAACATTTAAAAAAATAATATATTAGTAAAACTCGAATTTAAATTTTTAAAGTAATAGTAAACAGGCGATATGAAAGTAATAAATGTCATGAAAAACATATAAAAGAAAAATACTTGAAGTCGAAATATAGTATCCAAATGTATAAGAGAAATGTAAAATAAATGTTTGAATAAATAGATAAGAAAAAATATAAATATAATTGATCAGTGACTATTATTAAAAATTATTATTTATGTAACATTACGAATTAGTAACAACAACAAAATAATTAAAAACAAAATAAAAAAAAATAAATCAAATTCAAAGATTATCAAATGACATTATTAATGAATATAATTAAAAATAATCGTGTATATATAATTTAGAATTTCAAATAGTATAGGTGCATTCAGTAGAAATGGAGGAAATAAATGTCAAGAACAACACAATTAAAGGAAAATTAATACAATATAGTATACAAATGTATAAAAATAAATGTGTAAAATATATGAACTTGTAAATAGGGAAAAAATTAATATTAATACAAAAATAAAATAATAAAAAAATAAGAAATTATTTTAAAATAATTAATTAATTTAATTAAAAATAAAAAAATAACAAATTGTTAATAACTATTGTTAAAAGAGTATCACATACGTTAAATTTATAATTATTATTAGTTTTAAGTGGTATTAGTAGATATGAAAGAAATGTAATAGTTAGTAATAGTAATAAGATGGGTCAACTTAGTTAATAAATAACTGAGTTCCTCTATGCAGTACTTTACAACAAATAAAACAATATTCACAATCAGATATAGTCTATGAGGGTAATAGCAGAACAGCATATCGTTCATAACACCACATCCTGCCGTATCCTATTATCTATTAAACATTGAATTCCTAGGGCATCTTTAGGTTTTAATATAATTCTCGAGATGAATGTGTATTAGTTTCTACACAAGAAATATTTCGATGTCTGAATATTAATTGATGAGACAGATTCTGTAGTATTTGATGTGGCAACACTGGGGACGCGGTACATGGAGTGGAGGTAGGTAAACATCTGATAAAAGTCCAGTACTAGGTTAATAAACATACTACAGTTGTTACGCTGTCCGTAGTGATTATTTCTGTGAGAAAGATTTTGGACTGCGTTCTAAAAATGAGTGACATCCATTTCGAACAACGTTGTGCTATCAGTTGCTGCTTTAAACTTGGGCACAATGCAAAGGAACAACTTCAGTCACGCAGGCGCTGTGTTAATAAAGCAGATTAAGAGATAAGATTAAGCAGAGCCCACGTCCACCACTTATTTGCATTTATCTCAAAAAGTAAAATTTAAGTGAGAACAATATTTGGCATTTTAGCTTCAAATAATGTTCTTCATTGTATAACAGCTTATTGTTAATATGACATGACTGAAGGCCGAAAACTAAAAAATCCCTAACGATTAATAATCAAGATAATGAAAAACGCATATAACATTTAATTTGCAATATGATTTTTTTTCTATAAAATTTTTCGATCCGGCGTATATTAACGGAGATATTTCGAAGTTTTGAAATTCCCCAGTCCGATTTCAGTCATTAACGAATTAGTACTTCATTTTTGCATAGAACGTTTAAATATCAAGTTGGGTAGCTATGAAATAAACATTACTACCCCTAGAGCATTAACAGACATATATATATATATATATATATATATATATATATATATATATATACATATATATATATAATTTTGAACGAACCTCGTAGGATGGGTGGACAATTGAGGAAATGTTTCGAAAATCGCATAATGAATACGACCTCATTAGATGATTTCCTTGAGGGATCTCTCCGAACATGGGAAAACCTGTAGTAGCCTTTTGGAGAATGTACCAGGATTTAAGGTGGCATTTTCAGAAGAAAGAGAATCAATGGAAGAGTAGTCACGCATTGGGAGGCCTTCATGTTCAACGACCGTTGAAAATGTTGACAGAATCCATGATCTTAAGAATTTGCACCTCAACGTCAAACTGTAAATCAACATTTTTACAGATAAGTTCTTGAAGGACTTCAATAAAGAAGCATGCGCGTGAGACCAAAAACACGTGGGTGTTGAATCACAACAATGCTTCTTGTCACACCGCGATTTCTGTCAATAAGTGTTTGGCCAGTGAAAACATTCATGAGGCTCCCCAGCCTCCTAATTTATCCGGCTTAATAAGGGTAGTTACTTTAAAGGAGACAATGTAAAATTGTAATTTTATATGAATAATAAAATTAGAAAAAAATGAATTTCATCTCTTAATTAACAGACGCACCTCTTACTAAATAAAATGGTAATATTAACTATTTATTCAATTCAAATGGAAATTATGTGATTACTGGAAAACCGTCTTTGGTGAAAATCAAAAGGGATAATCTTACTGCTGGTCAAGTAAGTGAATAAGGTAGTTGGAACCGTAGCGCCTAGAACATTCCGTCTCCTCTCTCAGTTCTTTCTCTCTTTCAAATCCCTTACAAAGAGTTTTTTTTGGGACGTAATGGCTTCAGAGGGCTAGCCCACAGCAGTAACTGAATATTTGTACCCTTAGAATTTTCCTTTTCGAAACCATCACAGAAGAAAATGCTATCAGCCCTGATTTCAATGATATTTAATTTTACATGAAATAATTTTGCTCATTACTCGAATATACATCACTGAGTGAAGGTTTACTTGTTAGCAGTTAGCTGATAACTTATTTCAGTCACGACCTCATATATATATATACTTCTCCGGGATTATAGTAGTATAGTGAAACAAAATTTCGTCAAATTGTCTACTAATCCTAATGTGATGCAATCTTTATGACGAGAAGTATATTTGACCCTTTGAACAATTATAAGTACTTGGAAACTAGCCCAACACCTTTTGCCTGCTTCATGCATAAAATGATAATATACGGCACACGGATGTCATTTTCATTTCTGTTCATTCACAGGGGGTGGACTCTCTTAAAGCCTGCCTTATAAGCAGTAAGTAGTAATACACAACATTATGTTCGGGGATCTTGGAGGCAACTCAACATCCATTCATTGGGGGTCGGAGCATCCAGGGAACAGCACTCAAAGGGTTAAGTCTAAGGGGGAGGTGGTCTTTAAAAATATTTCAGTGTTAGTTCCACTGGGCGTCCCTGGCTGTTTGGAATACTACGGGGGTGAATAAGCTTCCACGGTGGTCAACACATAAATTTAATTTTGTTCATGAAAGGAGGGGACTAGGTTTTTGCCTTTTGTCCTTCAGAAGTCCGTTTCATAAAAAAATAAAAAAATAAAATTATAAAATCAATTTTCTCAACTCAATTTCTTCAAATCAACTTTATTCCAGCCTCCGAATTTCATTTCCAGATTCTAAAATTTTAGGGAAACAATGTCAATTGAGTCTATATAATAAATTATAATTACATGTTATAGATGTAAGACTCTATTGACAAAAAAATAATAAATCTTTTGGTGAAATGCTTTCGGCTAATTTCAATCCATTCCAGAGTTCTGTTATTTATCATGTTTGTGTGGTTGGAGGGATTTTGGAGGTGAAATTTTCAAGGAAATTAGTCACATGGAATTTTGTTTCTTTTACCAATGTCTTATCTTGGGCCTAATAAACCTTGGATTTGAATAAAATGTATGATCCCCAATCTTCTCTAAGTGGAAACATTAACAATTCAAAATATTATTATTAATTATTACCGTCCACTTTTTAGTTTACTTAGTTGGAATGGGCATCTACCCTTTTCTAGCCAGGGAGAAACTTAAGGATTTTATTTAATGAGTCCGTTACTAATTAAATTCCTATTGCCCAAGCGGAAATAGTACTCGCTTTTCCAGAACAAAAAAACATCAGAATAGAAAAGGATTAAAATACATTAGGATTTTTTCTGCTACCATTGTAAATTGTATTTTTTCTAAATTTTCCTCTTAAATTTTATAGTAGTAAACTTTCTTTATTCATTTCTGTCATAATACTCTCTTATATGAAAGTTTTCATATTCTCTATTGTTTTCCCTATTATAAACTACAAAGGATCTCTATAGAGAAGTATCTCTCTATTGTTCTATTATATACAGCATACATCCCATGTATGTAGTAAGTCTAAAGATAATATCATCAAGAGTGGATTTGCAAAGGAATTCTTCACTGTTTTCATCGAATATACCGTTATTATAGGCATCTATTCCAATATTGTGTACATCGCCACCAAAGTGGTTTTTGTAGTTCCGATAGAATTTGTAGATTTAGCGGAAATGATCTTTCCAAATATTGTTAATTGGATGTGCTCAGACAGTAATTTATTTTAATACCCTATAACATGGAGTTACATTATGAAATGTGTAAAGCATTAAAATAACAGCACTAGAGCTTCAATGACATCTGACATTTATACTGGAATATGTAATAACTAACTTTTCAGCCTTGAAGAACAAAAGAAATAATATTCCGATCACTCCATCAGCTCTGTTCAAGATACCGTGGAAAATGTTAATCATGAATAGCATTCAACATTATTAAGTACCATTACTAAGATAACATTGCTTGGGAAATATTTAACCTGAATAATAAGTGTTCAGTCGCCAGTTTGAATTGTATTTCCCGCGCTAGCTTGACTCGTTCATAAACCCGCCACACACACCTGCAGAGCGAGAAGGCTGTGGCATACAGCTGATCTAGGCAGCCGTTGCAGGGACAAGCCAGTCTATGTGAACTAGGGATGGGTATCGAACTACAAAACATCGATTATTGACAACCGACTAATTTTTGCACTAATTAATCGATACGTCGATTAATCGACGTCAAAAAATCGATTATTCGACAAAACCAAGAAAAACAAATTTCAATATTTATATATATGTTAATTGCTAGTTATGTTTATATTGTTATTGAGGATTATTTTGAAGCAAATTGTTCAACTTTCCCACAATCGATTTTTTTTCAATACTAGCTACATTTCAATCAGTAAAACTTTGTTTTTTATTGTTATTGAGGATTAACTAACCTCTTTCAATTATCTTTTAACAATTGCAGTTATCAGACAATCGAAGGTTTTACACCTCTTTCTTGTTTGAGCTTACTAGCACATTTAAAAATTTAAAAAAAATATAAATTACATTTCAAAAATATAAAATTTAAAATTAAAAAACTTAATCTAAATATTGTTAAAAACATCTATGTTTGCATTAAAAATATTTATTCAGCAGGGTACATGTTTCGTTGATCATCCACGAATTAAGGTTTTTAATTATAAATTTTAATTTTTGAAATGTAATTTATATTTTTAAAAATTTTTTTTTTAATTTTCAAATGTGCTAGTAAGCTCAAACAAAAAAGAGGTGTAAAACCTTCGATTGTCTGGTAACTGCAATTGTTAAAATATAATTGAAAGAGGTTAGTTAATCCTCAATAACAATAAAAAACAAAGTTTTACTGATTGAAATGTAGCTAGTATAGAAAAAAAATCGATGGTGGGAAAGTTGAACAATTTGCTTCAAAATATGAAAAATTAGTCTCAACTTTCACTTAAGAAAAAGAAAAGAAGAAAAAAAAAGATTAAGTAATCGTGATTAATGCATCGATTACCAGATTAATCATGCATCGTAAACATCGATTAAAATTACACCGATTATTTGGGGTATTAATCGATTATTACGATTAATCGATTAATCGATACCCATCCCTAATGTGAACCTCTGATGAAGTCAACAGGTTCCTCTGCTCCCGCCTTTCTTCTTCTCTGCCACGTGCCCATCCAGATTTATCACCGCAACAAGACTTCATCATCTCTAGGAAGTGCATGATTCCCGCTATTAACTACTTAATAATGCTAGCATTATGTGCGCAAGTATCGCATGAGTACTCATATATATTATAAGACCCACCGCTAATTTTGTGTGTATAGTTATGACCGCCATATTAGTTCATAGAGTTTGTTTACTGCTTAAATTTCATTTTTTATTATAGATATATACTTAACTATTCAATATACCTAATTCTTAAGAGCACTCACATAGTTGTTTTGTCTTTTTTATTTTCTTGTTCCTTTCCCTCCTCTCTCCAGGAGAAAATACTAGTGGTTCAGTCTAATTTCTCTCTTAATCTTGCTTTTAACAAAAGCTTTCCGCCATTACATTTTGGTGCCGAGTAACCCGGGAAGTGTTCATTAACCGGAAGTGTTTATCCGGAAAAGTTTATTAAGTATTATTACAAAATTTTGAATTATCAAAAGTGAAAGATTACCGCTTTAGATTAATAAAAGTTCACCGCAAAACCAACTATTTGAGTTCTAACTTATTTGTAAGGGTACATTTCATTTCTTTATTTTCTTATATCATTGTATAATTGTTGTTCTTTATTTCTTATATTTTGTATAAAGGTTCATCTTCAATATGGGTCCAAAAACCAAACACTCAAGAACCGCTACAAGCCCAAAAGAGTCAATAAATAAAGTTTATCTCGGCTCATTGTTAGAGCAATTTAGTCTGCTTAGTGATCAATGTAGGAACGCTATAGAGGTGAAAGATAATCAACTTGCTGCCGCATTATCAGCCCGATTAGAAACAATTGTAAAGCAAGCTGATAACTTTCATCTGGGTTTAATAGAGGAATACATAGAAAAGGGGGATACGCTGCCCAGTGAGTTGACCGCCAAAATTGTGGATATCAAGACCTCATATGCGTTACTTGTAGCCGCCATAGGCGAGACTGCTGTCTCATCCCCTCCCCCCTGCTCTTCAAATGCCCGCGTAAATTTAAATGCTGTCCACCTACCTCATGTTCCTCTTCCGCATTTTAGCGGCAATTTAGCGGAGTTTCAGGCCTTTAAGGCCACATACATACCGCTAATACATGATAATCCAAATATTTCAGAAGGGTTAAAGTTAACCTATTTAAAAGGTTGTTTATCTTCAGAGGCATTATCCTGCATAGCACATTTTGAGAACCTCGATATCAACTACAATCTTGCTTGGACTACTCTTTTGAAAAAATATGATAACCGCGCCGCTTTGGCTTCATCAATTCTCAAAGAAATGCTGGACTTTCAACCAGTTTCACATGCCTCCCCCTCACAGTTGAAAGGTTTTCTTAAAGTGTTTTCGGAACAAGCACAGCAACTAGAAAATCTAAATGTTCCCGATCTAGCTGACTTTATCACTTTCTCTATTGCATTCAGGGGCTTAGATGCCCACTCTCAAAAGGAATTCAGTTTTCTTCACCCTGAAGATTTTCCCTCTCTCTCCGACCTGGTGAGTTATATACACAAAACGTTGAATGCCTCGGCTAAAGTATCTACATCTGAGAGAAATCGTAAAGCTGTTCCCGCTCCTCGCAAGGATACATCCTCTCCCCGCTTCCGGTCTACCGCGTCGAACCCATCAAGCTCTCCTCCGCCCCGCGGCAACCGTTTTGTGAAGGCGTTCGCTACCATCGCCAAATGTCTTTATTGCCGCCAAGCCCATAGCATTTATCAGTGTCCAGAATTCCAGGGGCTGTCTGCTGCCTTGCGCTACAGCGCTATTAAAAAGTTGCAGTTGTGCTATAACTGCTTGGGGAACCACGGAGTTTGACACTGCAAATCTTCAAGCCGTTGCCGGATATGCCACCGCTCTCATCACATCCTCATCCATGAGGGCGCTAATCTAAAGGTTACTCGCTCTTCAGACAGCTTCGCTTCCCCTCCTTCAACGCCTAGTCTGGAACCTTCCCCGTCGTTCCCGCACCGCTATTCTAGGCAAAGGCATCCTAACGCCACTCAGAAGAGATCACCCTCTCCACCGGCAAGGTACTCCCCACCTCCCAGGCATGATCAAGAATCATCATCTAAGGCTTCCAGCAGCTCACGATCATCCCCTTCTGTCAACGATTCTCAGCAAACATCTGTCTGTTATGCGGAGAGGAAATTGCATAAGCCCCGCCGCACTAAAGATCCTGGGTTTTCCCGCCATCACCATTCCCCGGATTTGTCTCCTCAATGACTCCCGCAACCCGGACCCTCAGACCGCTCTCTGGCACAACCCTCGCTTTCTCAAAAGGTATTTCCCGCATCATCTAGTCTTACTGAGGGTTACCGGGTAGACCTTCATGCTACTTCTGCTGCACCGCTAAAGGATTCTCCGCTTCATCGACGCTTACAAGGTGTTCCCGCTTCAAATAAGGAATATTTTCCGCCCAAATCTAGGCCCGTTATACTCCGGTCTCTTCCTTCTGTCTCGTTGTCTGGTTCATCGAAGCATTGCCCGCTTTCTATTCTTCCCACAGCACAGATCACTCTCAAAGGTTCTTCCCGCTCCGCACATGTCTTTAGAGCCCTTGTTGATTCCTGCAGCCAGGCTAGTTTCGTCACTCAGAGCGCCGCTTCCCGCTTAGGCTCGGCCATCATTCCGTCCCAAGTGGATGTTCACGTATTGGGTGACCCTGTGGGAGTTAGCTGCCCTGGCTACATTGCTGTTTCCTTTCCAGTGTCGCCAGATAAAATGATCACCGCACAGTTCTTCGTTATTGAGTCCATCTGCTCCACTATGCCTGCTGAACCGTTAGATATTGGGCCCTGGAAATATCTGCGTGGCCTCTCCTTCGCTGATCCTAAGTTTGACCGCCCGGCTCCCATTGACATGCTGCTTGGAGTCGATTTAGTTGCACATCTCCTTCAGCCCGCTATCATTCATCCCTCTAAAGGTGGCCCTCTTGCCTTTAAGACTAGTTTGGGTTGGTGTCTTCTAGGGCAGTGTAGCCACCCATCTCCTCCGCGCCGCATAAGCTGGGCCCCAGAAGTCCAGGATAACGAAGACAAAACCATCCGCAAGAAGCACAGACGTCGTCGCCGCACTGAGAGTAATCCTCAAAGAGAAAATCCGCCTTACAATTCAGAAGACATGCCTGCTCAAGTTACAGTACAATGCATACCTGACTCACCGCCTGTGGAATCCATCGAAGTTGCCTCACAATCTTTTGTGAAAACGTTTTCCGCTGTCTCAAATGTGCAACTGAATAAAGATCTGCAGAGGTTTTGGGAATTAGAACCTGTTACTTCCCCCGCACCCAAATATTCAAAAGAGGAGCTTCTATGTGAGGAAATGTTCACCCGCACTGTTTCCCGCCAACCTTCAGGCCGCTACGTCACTCCGCTCCCTTTAAAGGAAAAGGAAGACCTAGGAGATTCTTACTTCCGCGCATTGCAGCAATTTCGCCGTTTGGAATCCCGCCTGACCCGTGACCCCCACCTTCAAGAAGCATACGGCGCCTTCATGCGCGAATACCTAGATTTGGGCCACATGTCTCGCGCTCCTGATCCAAGCCCCGTGGATAGAACGTACTACTTGCCGCATCACCCAGTTCACCGCCCGGAGGACCCTCCTTCTAAAATTCGCGTTGTTTTCAACGCCTCTGCGAAATCCTCGAATGGGAAATCCTTAAATGATATCTCTCTCACTGGCCCCAAGCTTCAAACGGACATTGTGGAGCTTCTCACAAGGGCTCGGTCTCATCGCTTCGTCTTCTCAGCAGATATCCGCCAAATGTACCGACAGATTCTGGTCCCACCGCAGCACCAAGATCTCCAACGGATTGTGTGGCGTTTCTCGCCAGAAGAACATACCAAATCGTACCGCCTCCACACAGTCACTTATGGAGTAGCATCTTCGCCCTTCTTGGCCATCCGCACCCTGCATCAATTAGCTGCTGATGAGGGTAAAAGGTTTCCGCTCGCCACTCCCGCACTGCTGCGGGATACTTATGTCGACGACATTATCACAGGAGCATCCACGCTGTCTAGTGCAATAGTTCTCCGCGACCAGCTGATCTCTCTACTCGGTTCTGGATGCTTCGAACTGAGAAAGTGGGCTAGCAATCACCCAGAATTGCTAGCCGGCTTGCCCGGTGAGCATTGCAAAGTTGACCCGCACTCTTTCGACTTTGACTCTTCAGAGGATCCTACAGTCAAGATCCTTGGACTAACTTGGTCCGCCACCTCTGATCGCTTTTCATATCGAGTGGCACACGCAAAGGTTCCCGCTACTAAAAGGTTTATTTTGTCTAAAGTTGCCCGCATTTATGACCCTCCCGGATGGTTAGCACCCATGACCTTCTTGGCGAAAAGATTCATTCAACGCCTGTGGCTGTGCCACGCCGATTGGGATGACGCCGCACCTACCGACATCAGCCAAGACTGGGAGGTTTTTCAGGATGAACTGGAAAATGTCGCCCGCATCTCTCTCCCTCGCTACTTTCCCGACTTTGACGTCTCTCGCACTTCGCACCACCTCATTGCCTTTTGTGACGCTTCGGAAACTGGATATGCCGCGGTAGTCTACCTCCATTCCACTTCTTCCTCTGGGGAGATTTCCTCATCAATGGTTATGGCTAAGTCGCGTGTAGCCCCGCTAAAGAAGATCTCGCTCCCTCGTCTAGAGTTGTGTGCGGCTCACCTTTGTGCCTTGCTTGTGGACAAAGTTCTAAAAATGTTTTCACAGCCTTTCGAGGACCTTATTGCTTACTCTGACTCAGCCGTTGCACTGGCTTGGATTCGCGGAGAGCCACACCGCTGGAAGACCTTTGTGGCCAACAGGGTCTCTGAAATTCAAGAAAGGATTCCGCCATCCAGTTGGCACCATGTGGATGGAAAGGATAACCCCGCTTACTGCGCATCTCGAGGTCTTTATCCATCAGAACTTCTTGATCACCCGCTCCGGCGGCATGGCTTTCGAAGCCCATCGCACAGTGGCCCCGCTCGCACGTAGACCCGCCTGCCTCCGTTCTGGATTCGGAGAAAAGGATTTCCGCAAAGGCGATTGTCGGCGTTACAGTAACCGCGTTAGGTTTAGAAAGTCGTTACTCGTCGTTGTCAAAGCTTCAAAGGATCACCTCATGGATCTTTCGTTTCGCTAACAATGAGCGTTACCCCGCGTCTCGCCGTAGTGGCCCTCTTGTTACGGAAGAACTTAACCTCTCCATGGATGCCCTTACTAAAGAAGTTCAACGCATCGCTTTAAAGGAAGATTACCAAGCCGCTGCGGATCCCAAGAGCAAGACCAATCTAAAAAGGACGCTTCAACTTTTCCTTGATCCCAAAGGTATTCTTCGCGTCGGGGGTCGCTTGAGCCAGTCAGCACTCCCTTATTCCGCCAAGCACCCCGCTTTATTGCCGCGGGATCACCCGTTTACCCGCTTAGTGATTGACCAGGCCCACATCGCCAATCTTCACGCTGGAGCCCAGGCCACCCTCCACGCCATCCGCCAGCGCTTCTGGATCATCGATGGGAGAAATGTTGTTCGCCGCCATCTTGCCAAATGTAACCGATGTTTCTCAGTGTCCCCGGAACCTCTTATTCCTCTTATGGGGCCTCTTCCTGAAGACAGGGTCACTCCTTCATCTGCCTTCCTCAAGGTCGGAGTTGATTACGCAGGACCATATTCATTGTCAATAGCACGCATCCGCGGCGCTCGCCTCACTAAGGCGTACATATGCGCCTTCGTATGTTTTACTACAAAGGCTGTCCATCTGGAGGTTGCGTCGGAGCTTTCCATAGACGCTTTTCTGGCAGCCTTCACCCGCTTCTGTGGTCGACGCGGCCTCCCTGCAGATGTCTACAGCGACAATGGTACCAACTTCGTGGGCGCCAACCGCACGCTCTCCGACCTAGCCAAGTTTCTCCGCCAAGACCAGACCCGCAATTCTCTCATAAAGTTCTCCTCGGACCGCTGTATAGATTGGCATTTTATTCCGCCAAGTGCTCCTCATTTCGGCGGACTTTGGGAAGCTGCCGTAAAGTCAACAAAAAGACACCGCACCGTAATGGGTCATCAGGTTCTCTCCCTTGAAGAGTTTAGCACCTTACTGGTCAGTATTGAGGCCATCCTCAATAGTCGCCCTCTTTGCCCGCTCTCTGCTGACCCAAATGATCTGAACGTACTCACGACTGGACATTTTCTAATCCACCGCCCTCTCAACGCTCTTCCTGCAAAGGACCTATTGGATATCCCGCTCAACAGAGTCTCACGATGGCGACTAGTGGATCGTCGTCACCAGTCCTTTTGGAAACGTTGGCAGCAACCTACACACTCTCCAGCAGCGCTCTCGCTGGCTGGACCCCGCGCCTGACATCACCACTGGAATTCTGGTCCTCATCAAAACTGAAAATGTCCCACCGCTTTGCTGGCCCTTGGCCAGAGTCACCGCTTTGCACCCGGGTCCAGATGGAGTGTCTCGGGTTGCGTTCCAACGTCCCCTCGTCAAGCTGTGTCCTCTTCCTACTTAATAATGCCGCTTAAATCGCGCCATGGGCGGGGATGTTCAGTCGCCAGTTTGAATTCTATTTCCCGCGCTAGCTTGACTCGTTCATAAACCCGCCACACACACCTGCAGAGCGAGAAGGCTGTGGCATACAGCTGATCTAGGCAGCCGTTGCAGGGACAAGCCAGTCTATGTGAACCTCTGATGAAGTCAACAGGTTCCTCTGCTCCCGCCTTTCTTCTTCTCTGCCACGTGCCCATCCAGATTTATCACCGCAACAAGACTTCATCATCTCTAGGAAGTGCATGATTCCCGCTATTAACTACTTAATAATGCTAGCATTATGTGCGCAAGTATCGCATGAGTGCTCATATATATTATAAGACCCACCGCTAATTTTGTGTGTATAGTTATGGCCGCCATATTAGTTCATAGAGTTTGTTTACTGCTTAAATTTCATTTTTTATTATAGGTATATACTTAACTATTCAATATACCTAATTCTTAAGGGAACTCACATAGTTGTTTTGTCTTTTTTATTTTCTTGTTCCTTTCCCTCCTCTCTCCAGTAGAAAATACCAGTGGTTCAGTCTAATTTCTCTCTTAATCTTGCTTTTAACAAAAGCTTTCCGCCATTACAATAAGTATGAATTTTATTCATTGCTAGGCTAATATAAGTCATTTCTATTTGCATTTCCTTTGTCCTTATTTACTTTTAATTAGTTTTATAGCTTTCTGGGAAATATGGACAAATTGATGTACTAGTCCGAGTCTAGCAGACTAAACATTAAGTGACTAATATTCAATCCCGCTTCGTTAATCAAAGGAAATCATATTGTAATGACGAGTAAAATAATTTCCAACCCCTCTCCATCGTATTTAAAATAATGTGGACAATTTAAATAAGAATCATCGATAGTATTCGCCATTACTAAACATCAGCTACCCCTGTTCCGCCAAATGCCGACTCAAGTCAGCGGATCTGATTAGAGCAGGCCTAGGCCCGATTGTTATTGTCTTTCCACAACGTCCACTCCCGGGTGTAGTAAATATTTAGCATTGTTTTGTTTAAATTATTGTAGCTTGAATTAGTCATAAAATTAAACAAATATGAGGTGCAACGAAACTCCAACAGTTCATAAAAGAATGTTAGTCAATAGGGCATGCAATCCTAGATTTTCTAGGTGAAAATGGCGGGGATTTTGACAATAATCCTGGACGAGCACAGAATACAACAAAGGTTGACTATGACAATCCTTAGCAGAATGGATGCGCAGAGAGGTACAACCGAACCATTTCAGAATCTGCGAGGGATATTAGACATGTACATTGTAATATTCCACAAGGACTCTGAGTAAAGGTGATATGAATCGCTGCTTACATATGAAATAGATAAAAAATATGGAGTATTGATTAAATCACCCCTTATAATTTGTGATCTAGAAGAAAATCTAATCTGAAACTTAACTCCTGAAATTAAAGTTATAGACTTGGAAGAAGATAATTTAGTGAATGTGACAAAAAATGTTTTACTTGGCCTTTCTGAGTGAAAACAACACTTGGAATCCCCCAAGACCAAACCCCAGAAAAGAGAGTTCTGCCTTATAAGTGGGTATATAAGTCAAAGTGTAAACCAGATGGGACAGGTTTTGTGTACGTCGTTCCGGTTGGGTAGATACCATGCCTTCAGGTCTTTAGTCCCACTAATCTATCAAACCCCCCAGCCAGCATATAGTAGGTGAGAACATAATTATACCACCTAACTTTACTCAGAATTTCAAACAACCACCTGATCCTAAGATGAGATGATAGCATCACATGTGACCGAGACTACTAAAGGATACCTGATTAATCTCTTCTGATACTTACTTCCACTCAGAGAATTCAACGACCAACATCACGTTGCCATTATGCACTCGGTGGAGGGGTGGAAACTATAAGAAGAATACAGTGATGCCTTAACCCCTCGTCTCTACATACCCACCCTCCACCACGCAGATAAAAAGGTGCTCACTTTATCAAGGGGAACTGCGTGAAGGTGCCACATATCCATAAAATCAAGAAAGAGTTGGGCTTTACCTGGGTTATGATTTACTAGTTATAGAGCTAGCGCACTACTATCTATATAAGCCAAAATTTTAGTTTCATTGCCTAATTTTCCCGTTACTCCATGATTTTTTTACGGAAATAGTATTCCATTTCTAATGATTTCCACATTCACCTACCAATCAAACTTTTCTTTGAAAAATGCTGGAACGTCCTGGAAAATCAACCATTGTTTAGATTCCTTTTAAGACACCCGGTCAGAAGAATAAAAGGTCTGTAACGCAGAGGCTGCGTTAACTTTACACTTTTCTCACGTGCTGGAATGACACAATACTATTCTCATCTCGCGATCTGAGTAGAACTGAAGGTATACAGAAGATTAAAAACAAGAATGTACGAATTACACGATTATCATTTCAGTTATGAAAAAATAACAAATGTATGGAGCAACAATTGTAGGCCATCAATAATTTAACAAGATTATTATTATTATTATTATTTCGATACAGATTAAAATAATGTAGGTATTTTGGATTTTCAAATTCAATCTTCCTCTAAACCACCTTTATCCCATGGTCCCATTTTATTCATTAACTAATATGATCTTTGTCTTGAATGAAACGATAAAATTGTTTCGTGAATGTTATAGATGAAATAAACATTTTCGAATCAAGAACGCAAACTCTTAATTGATGAAGTCATCACAACGTTTTTGCATGTGTCTCACATAATAATCGTCCGTAACAAACAATAGTTTGTATTTAACCTTGGAATAACACGTTTCATGATTTTTCGGCTTACTGTTAATGTGGGATGACTAAGGGGAGGGGGTTACTGAATGGTCAAAATTAAAAAATGCAAATATCTTGCTTAATATTCTAGATATAGGTAAACAGTACAGAATAATATTTGTAGGGAATAAAATTTGCAACTAAATTAGTACTAAAAATTTTTCGAGTCAACTCATATATGTGATAATTTGAGATATTTTGAATTTTCGATTTCGCCCCCTCTAAACACGTTCCTCCGGCCTGATTTCAGCTATTTACGAATTTGATCATTAGTTTTATATAAGGCTTATATATAGACTCCTTAACAGAAACTTTCTACAAATGACCAAGGAGGTGTCAAAAGAATTCAGTGGTACGTTTGGCATCATCGAACAAATTTTATTGAATTTCATCAATTAAAACATTATTTCCATTCGTGATATATTAGGGAAACTTCCGGTATACTAACAAAATATCTAAGAACTTTGCGTTTTTATTCATTGATCCTTATCTCACGCTGACTCGTGTTTGGTTTGGCGTGTGCGTGTTCAAAGATCATTTTTAAATGTCATGTTTGCTCTTTAAAAACAGTTTGTACAAAAACAATTTTTGCCCTAAAAAATTAGCATTACTAAATTTAAAGCAGCCAATATGTTCCTAAATCACGAATCGCATATTTTTTTACTAAAAAAATTACAAAATAGATTCCACATTAATTGAAGGACGCCCTAGTCGCTGTTAATGATTTACCGAAAATTCTAGGAGTTGAATGTTCTTGACTTTTATTCGTAATAAGTATTTTTTTGTTATTTACTCTTTTGATTACCTTGAAATCGAATAAATTCTACGTGGAAATTCCTCTATCTAGAATTATTCAACCTTTCATCTAATGATTATATTCTTTATGGAGAGGGATCTATAGGAGTAGGTGTGAAAAAAATATGGAGACCAGCAACTCATAAAGAAATTCATAACTATTGTCAACCAAGTATGTATATGTATTCTCAGTACATGTCACAATGTTAATTAAAGGATAGATCAGATTTACAGTTAATTTAGTTGATTTTTTTTCTTTAGGGTAACATTTCTGAAATTTTTGGTAATAGTAAAAGAGGTTAAATCATTTTTTTCAGTATACTCCTCTAATGGAATCTATGTTAACTAAAACGGTTTTTACGGGAATATTTTGTAATTAGATATACTGAATTCCGGAAATGTATAAAACTGAGATTGTTAATTAATTAAATTTCTTTCATGGTATGTCCATTTCCCCCCGACGAGGTAAATATTTTTCCACGTTGAACTTTTTCTTTCAATCAATGGTTTCGAAACTTAATGGAGTTATTTCTATAATAGAAGATGGGAAAACAAACTATGACGAGCAAGTTTGTGTGGTTTCTAATCCTACATATATATGAGTACTACTAAATGGAATCATAACAGAAACGTTGACGTAGGATCAAATCATGAGCTATTACTGATAATTGAACATAAACTACAGTAATCAAGGATTATCCTTGTACTTCATCTCTTCATGGCTCGTAATTAAATGTGCAGTGAAACAGTAATATTTTACTAATCATTCACAAATGGTACATTCGTTTCCACTCAGAACTATATTATCAGTAACTATAATACGGGTGTAGCGGCGAGGTACTCGCGAATGAATAACCTTGACAGCTAGTCATAATTTCCATATGTTCGCGAGTATCTCGCTGCTATACATTGCTATAGAGAAGTCCCTATAACTTAGGAAGGTTAGGCTAAGTGAGTCTCCTATCAGCATTCGAATAGTGAACCATGTTTTAGGTTACAGTGCGTAATTATTGACTGTGAAAACGGGAGTCTGAAGTGCGGCCGTGGATGGACCTTTTTTGTTAATAACTTTATCATTATTTATTATTTTTGTTAATATATTTGATTTAGTTAATCTGGCCTTGACTTCATTACGTCTCGCATCGCCCCTCCACATTGGTGACCCCGACGTGATTTTCTACTTTACACGTGAGTACGCCATTTTAAATATACACTCCAGTGACTTATTTGACTTAAAATGGAAGGTGATGAGATCGGGACTCCTGCTCACAATCCCCAGCTAGTTGAAGCAACTTCTATGGCCACTATTAAGTCTCAGATGCCAAATTTTTTTAAAGCTGACCCAGAGATATTTTTTCTTCAGTGCGAGACTGTTTTCGAGTTATACAATGTACGTAACTCTTTAAAAAAATTTCGCCTTGTGGTTTCACAACTGGATAGGGAGGTTATACGTAATGTTATTGGCCTCGTCCGTAACCCCCCTGATGAAAATCCATATGGGACCCTCAAGACAAGGATCATGAATAGCTTCGGGGAGTCCGAGAATGTCCGGATTAGAAAACTCTTCGAAGATCAACGACTAGGAGACCGCTGACCATCTCACTTCTTGCGCGAACTCCAGCAACTCGGAGGTACCGCGGTAACGGACGAGCTGCTTAAATCAATTTGGCTGAAAGGATTGCCCAACGCCATGCAGATAGCACTTGCCGCTACTGAGGAGCAAGATTTAGCAAAGCTCAGCAACATAGCCGACCGCATTGCTGAGGTTGGTGACCCTAGAGCCTGCGAGGTGGCAGCATTGAAACCTTCCAGTCTCTCTCACAGAGAAGATCGGCTACTGGACGCCCTGGAGAAACTCACCGACCGAATCACAGCCCTGGAGACCCGCCAAGGAAATACGACACCAACCACAGCACTACACCGACGGAGTAAAAGTAGAGATAGGCAGTTATGCTTTTATCATGAACGATTTCGCGATAAAGCAAATAAGTGCCGACCACCATGCTCATGGAAGCAATTTCCAGTTCCCACTAAGCAGGAAAACTAAATTTAGCGACGGGTGAGGCGGAACCCGTCGCTAATAACTCCCATCACCGCCTTTTCATTTATGATCGGCAAACCCGCATCCGATATTTGGTGGACACAGGAGCTGCTGTATCGGTTTACCCTGTGACAAGAACACCGAAAACTAAGCCCAGCGAAGTCTCTTTATATGCGGCGAACGGCACCCCCATCCCAACCTATGGCGAGAAACTTATACAATTGGACTTAGGCTTACGGCGGAAAATAGTGTGGCGATTCATCCTCGCGGAGGTAGGGCAACCCATAATTGGAGCGGACTTGCTCTACCATTTCGAGCTGATGGTGGACCTAGCTGGCTGCCAACTGGTCGACAGGATCACAGGGTTGACGACAAAAGGGAAGCCGGCTAACGTTCCAGCACCGACAATATATTCTGTCCCGGAAGGCCAGTGGTACACCGAACTTCTCAAGAAGTACCCTAGCCTCACGTCACCGATCACTTTTACTAAGAAGCCGACTCATCCCGTCGTCCATCACATAGAGACCAGAGGCGCGCCAGTCACCGCGAAATCGCGAAGGTTACCTCCGGAAAGGTACGCGGCCGCGAAACGCGAATTCGAACAGATGATGGAGGAAGGCATTATCCGTCCGTCAAGTAGCCCATGGTCAAGTGCGCTACATATCGTTCCTAAAAAGAACGGCGAAATCCGACCTTGCGGTGATTATAGACAGCTGAATGCCAAAACAATACCCGATCGTTATGCTGTACCGAACATTGCTGATTTCAATGTCAACCTCCATGGGAAGCGGATCTTCAGCAAATTAGATCTCAGGAAGGCCTATTTCCAAATCCCTATAGCGGAGGAAGACATACAGAAGACGGCTGTTATCACCCCATTTGGTCTCTACGAGTACGTAAGGATGTGTTTCGGCCTACGAAATGCGGCTCAGACCTTCCAGAGATTTCTAGATTCCGTTCTCCGTGGTCTCGACTTCGCCTTTCCCTTCGTTGACGACATCTGCATCGGATCAGCCGACGAGGAAGAGCACAAGAGACATCTAGACGAAGTTTTTCGACGCCTCCAGGAACATGGTCTGACGATTAACCTCTCCAAATGTGTATTCGCAGCGACGGAGATAGAGTTTTTGGGCCACAAGGTCACTCCTCAAGGCATCACTGCACTTCCGGAGAAAGTCGAAGCCATTACCAATTACCCTCGCCCTACTACTGTCAAGGACCTGCGACGATTCCTGGGGATGATAAACTTTTATCGACGTTGCCTTCCCCAAGCAGCTGCCACTCAAGCACCCTTGAATACTTTTTTGACGGGAGCCAAGAAAAATGACAAATCTCCCATCTCTTGGACCGAGGATTCCATCAAGGCATTTGAAGATTGCAAGGAAGCCCTCAGGAACGCAGCTCTTATAGCTCACCCGATTCCAAGAGCGGAGCTAGTTCTCGTATGTGATGCTTCCGGCACATCTATAGGAGCAGCTCTACAGCAGAAGGCAAATAGAAACTGGCGACCTCTAGGATTTTTCTCAAGGACATTGACTCGGACACAGCGGAACTATTCAACTTATGACCGCGAGTTGCTGGCCATTCATCAAGCCGTGCGACACTTTCGCTCACAAGTGGAAGGTCGACATTTTACCATTTGGACTGACCACAAACCACTTCTTTACGCATTTCAGCAGAAGCCGGAAACCTCCACCCCCATGCGGATTCGGTGGGTAAGTTTCATTAGCCAATTTACCACTGATATCCAGTATGTTGCAGGAGCGGAGAATGACGTGGCTGACGCGTTTTCAAGAGTGGAGGAAATCAGCAGCCCTGATGGGATGGAAGCCCTAGCGGAAGCACAGAGCGGTGACGACACAATACCTGACTTGCTGAAGAACCCTCGTCTCCAGCTCAAGTGGATGCAGTTCCCTCATATCTCACGTAGCCTCCTCTGCGAAACGTCCACGACCTCCGTCCGTCCGTACGTGCCCGAAAGTATGCGTTTTGCCGTATTTAAATCTCTTCATAATCTAAGTCATCCCGGTACTCGTGCATCACGCAGACTCATCGCGAAGCGGTATTTCTGGTCGAACCAGAATGTGAACATCACCAAGTGGTCAAGAGCCTGCATTGCCTGCCAGAAAGCGAAGGTGCACCGTCACACAGTCGCACCACCTGGTACTTTCCCACCTTCAGGCAGATTTGACCATCTTCACTTGGAGATCATTGACCCACTGCCCAGCTCAGCTGGTATGCGGTACTGCCTTACGATTGATGATAGACAGGTTCAGCAGATGGCCAGAAGCCAATTGAGGACATCTCAGCAGCTACCTGCGCTTCTGCACTCTGTTCGTCCTGGATAGCACGTTTCGGTGTTCCTGCGCGTATCACTACAGATCAAGGGCAACAGTTTGAGTCAGACTTGTTCCACCAACTCTCCAAGACGTTGGGATTCCAGCGCTGTAGGACAACTGCATACCACCCGCAAGCTAACGGATGTGTCGAGAGGTGGCATCGCACGCTGAAAACAGCTCTCACAGCCCAGCTCAACAACAACAAGTGGACATCTCTTCTGCCCACGGTACTCCTGGGACTACGTGCAGCAGTCCACGATGACAGCATCACCAGCGCCGCAGAGATGGTTTATGGACAACCCCTGCGACTGCCTGGAGAACTGTTGGATACAACTAAGCAGCGAGTTAGCACCGAAGAGTTCGTCCAGCGACTTCGAGAGCAGTTGGAGCTACTGAGACCAGCACCTCATCGCCAATCCACTGCAAAAACGTTTGTCCACAACGACCTACAGACACCCTCTCATGTTTTCCTGAGGGATGATACAGTAGAGCGCCCACTCACCCCGTCTTATACTGGGCCTTACAAGGTTTTAAAGAGATGTTCCAGAACCTATGACATCCAGTTGCCTTCAGGACCCAGGACCGTGACGATTGACAGGACCAGCTTTCCTGCTCCAGGAAGAGGATTCCAGTTCCAGCCAGCCTCTACCCTCAGCAGCAACACCACCGCCAGCTAGACCTTCCAATGACTCCGCCAAGGAAGATGACCAGCCTCCACCATTCCAAGTTACCCAGCGAGGGCGTTTGGTTAAGCCTCCTGTTCGCTTCCTCGACGCAGTCATTGAGAGGAGGTGATGTAGCGGCGAGGTACTCGCGAATGAATAACCTTGACAGCTAGTCATAATTTCCATATGTTCGCGAGTATCTTGCTGCTATACGTTGCTATAGAGAAGTCCCTATAACTTAGGGAGGTTAGTCTTAGTGAGTCTCCTATCAGCATTCGAATATTGAACCATGTTTTAGGTTACAGTGCGTAATTATTGACTGTGAAAACGGGAGTCTGAAGTGCGGCCGTGGATGGACCTTTTTTGTTAATAACTTTATCATTATTTATTATTTTTGTTAATATATTTGATTTAGTTAATCTGGCCTTGACTTCATTACGTCTCGCATCGCCCCTCCACACGGGAATATAACCTTCCTAAAGAGAGTCACGTAATTTTTCAAAACCCGATTCTACAGTATCAAACAGTGTCAAGTAAAAAAGCAAAAAAAAAAAATAATAAATGAATTGCGTAACAAATAAAAATACTTATAGAATGGGATGGACACTACATAGGGTAAAGGCACCAATTATTGACACTATAAGGAAATTTCTGCAGTTTTTTTTTCCAACAGATTTCTTATTTGTTGGACAATCCACTTGATTCCAAGTTTTTTATATTGGCCATTTATTTCAGTAAATATTTCGGTCATTGATTATGTCAAAATATCAAATTTTAAAGTTGTTTTTCAATAAAATTCAACAGTAAATTTGTCCTCCATTATTGAGGCTTCCATGTTTATTAAAATAGGTTCCGAGCTCTCAGATGAAATACCAATAAGTTATGGATTATTGCAAGGGGAAAGTCTCAGTCCAATCCTTTTCATTTGTTTTCTAAGCGACATAATTTCTTTTTTCCATAATAGTGGTGCGACAGGGATCCCAATAGACAGCGCAAATGAAATCATAATGCTCTTATTTGCTGACGACATTATACTTCTAAGTACTTCATGGCACGAAGCTCATAAAAAACTTAAAATATTAGAAACTTATTGTAACCAAAACTCACTCATGTTGAATCCAGGCAAATCCAAAACAATTGTATTCCACAAATCCCCCCGAACTAAAAATTTGAAACCTCTTTACTGGCAGGATAAAGAATTGGAGTACATTAAAACCCACACATACCTTGGAGTGCCTTTTTCCTCATCAGGAAGATTTTCCAAAGCTGCAGAACATTTCAGCCAGAGATCAAATGCGGCAAGTGCAAAGGTTAGGGAAATACTGGGAAGAGGAAAGAGTGATTCCTGGGAAGCAAGAATAGCCCTATTTGATTCAATGGTGTCATCTACTCTTCTTTATGGAGCAGAGATTTGGGCTCCAAATTACCTAGATCTTGTGGAATCGGTACAGCTGAGGTTCTGGAAGTATTTGTATTCTTGGCCAAGAAGTACCCCGAATTACATAGTCCGTTTGGAAACTGGGCGAGCGCACTTAAGTGTAGTTATATTTAAGAAAATTATTAATTTCTGTGTTAAACTGCTCTCAATGCCTGACCACCGACTTCCAAAAAAATGTTTTCTTAAGCTGCTTAGTTTGCACAATAGGAAAAGCGACATAAAATATAATTGGGTGTCACAAGTAAAATTTATAGCAGGAAATAATTATGTTGAAGAATATTTTTTCGAATCTTTAGACCAACAAACTTTGCTAGCCAACAAGATCACAATCATTGAAACAATTGTAAATAATCTCCATTCCGTTGACGTAGATAGAGTTCTTAACTCAAGTTACAGCCGAATATATAGAAGTATTTGTAGTTTTAACCATTCTCTCCCTGAAAATTATTTAACGTTCCACACAAACATAAATAAAATCAAACTTATCAGTCAAATAAGGATTTCCTCTAGCGAGTATTTAAAATTATCCTACAGAAACATGACTCAAATTATAAAAACTGGAGAGGTATGTAAATGGTGCCAAAAATATATTTACCTACATTTGAATCATTTACTGCTGTATTGCCCCGCTTTTACATCACACAGGATAAAATTCCTTGACAAATATATAGTGCCTCAAAGAGAATACCTATCATTGGTAAACATTCTGGATTACAACAATGAAAGTAAAGTTAATGATATTTTTTGTTTCTTATCAAAAGTTTGTGAAAGGTAACAATATAAAAGAAAGAATTGTATTATTTTTTATGGGGGTGCTTATTCAATAATAATCGACAAATTATTTATTTATTTTTTATTATTTATTTATTCTTATGCAGTTATACTTATTATTAGAAGAGTTATACTTATCTTAGATAATAGTCATGTTAATCTGATATGTTAGAAAACTGATCTTTATTTAGACATTAAAAAAGAATGAATTAATTTACATTTACATTAAATTATAATCTATTGAATTCAGTATTATAATCATTTAGAATAATATTAATATTGTATTACGTGCCAATGCATATGGTGTTCAGTTGTAATTCTAGGAATTATTATTATTTTATGTACACATACTTTAAGAAGTATAATATACTAATAACCATACTAACACTAATTGGCCAGACTCTTGGCAACATGTTGTAAACAGAAGCCAATAAAAATATCTATCTATCTATCTATCCTCCATTATTGACACCCATGAACCAATTATTGACAAGGAAAATTACCATATATTGACACCACAATAAATATTAAACAAATATATTTTTGAAATCCAAAATACGTATATAATAGGTAAGTTTTGAACCATCACAAAACGTGAGATATACTGTTCTCGTCTGATTGATCCTGTGCTTCCCATTCCTCTTTGTTTCCTTCTTCTTCTTCGCTAGAGGTAGAACTTATTATGCCTTTCTTTCGCTTCTTATTTGGTTGCGAGTTCTTGTTGTTCTTTAACAGCTGCGCCTTCTTCTTTTCTTTCTCTTCTGCTTTCCCTGCTTTCATTTTCTCTCTTTCTTCCTTCTTTTTAACTCGCTCTGCCACTCTAGCTTTCTTCTTCTCTTCCTCTTCCCTTTTCTTGTCAATTTTACTTTTCAAATAATTTTTGTAATCTACAGATGCTACGACACTAGGTATGGTTTCTTTTTCGCGAATGTTCTTTTTTGTATTTCCAAGGGCCTCAGGCCAACTGAGAGCCCTCTTGAAAGGACTTGGAATAGATACTTGAGCTGAATGAATTAGACTGAATTGATACCTGTTGGCTTGCCAGTTTTTTAGTTGAATTTGGATTCTGTTCTTCAGGCAGTGCGGTATTACCTTCATCGAAGCTTATTTCTTCATGAGCGAGACGCTTAATGTCGGGCTCTATGTTGCAGCATCTTCTCATCCTTTTCCAAACCAAGAAGAGTGAGGAATCTTCAATGTTACCTGTTCCTCTGGACGATTCTTTGAATTGACTGACTGTTTCTTCACCGATGAACCTTTCCAGGATAATCAACGACTGTAAGACTGCACTCACCGAAGGAGGTTTTACAACAGGATTAGAAATATTCTCTTCACGGTTGAAATAAGTAATCGCACCCATGTCCGAGGGGACAAGTCAACAAGCCCTGAAACCTTTCTGAAGAATGGATAGCGAAATTCCCTGTAAGACTTTATTTAACAGCGGGCAGAAGTCTTTCTTTTTGAGGGTGGTGCAAGGCTCACTAATCCGTTTTACTCGATAGCCGTGCACTTTGGTCTTCCAGCTTTCCTTCAGAGACCGAAATACCGACAAATCCATCGGCTGCATGAAGTGGGTGGTATTCGGTGGAAAAGCAATCAAAATAATATCATTATTTAGGAAAAATCGCTCAAATGGAATGTCAAATGGGAGGTATGACTATCCAAGAAGAAAAGAACTGGAAGGGGGATATCATTTGAAATGAGCCAAGGATGAAATATTTTTGTAATATATTCGTAGAACGTGGCTTCCGTCATCCAACCGTTCTCCGATTTTCCTATCCCCCAAGTATCTGGAACACTTTTAACGATTAGGTCAGGAACACGTTCGTACTTGAAGACTACCATTGTAGGGGCGACATCTCCTGCAGCATTACCTGTTATCAAAACTGTTAAACACTCCTTTTCATCATTACCACAGAACTGGTACACATTCTTATTACCCTTAGGAGCCAAAACCTTTTTACCTTTTGGATTTAGGAAAAGAGCAGATTCATCCCCATTGAACACTCTTCGGGGATCCTCCAGTACCTGGAACAAAGAGTGCTCTCGCAGGTTGCTCGGTTCGCTAAAACCAACTTGCTACTCCACTTTTGGTAACGGACGACCTGCTATCTGTTAGGTTCTCACCAACTCGGTCGCTGACAGAAGGATGTCGCTCCTTGAAACATTTCAGCCATTTTATCCCGGGGCGACCATCTTTAAATGGCGTTTCTCTTTCTATTTCAGTCTTGAACAGGTGCTGAACGCTGTCGTTTAATTGCCCGGAAGTAACAGGAAACCCAGCGGCACACATTCTGTTGATCCAGAGTACAAGGGCGTTTTCTTCGTCTGGTCTCAAGAAACTGGCACAGCTTGGCTAACCACTGATCGGGGACTTACCAGTCGCTTTGTAAAATAAAGTGACACGAGGTACCCCATAATTCCGGGCCGCTGTGGCAACAGGGACACCATTATTCACGGCTTTGAGAGCTGCTAACATTTGTGCCTCTTCATATTACTTTCTGCTAGCAACTTTTCCATTCTTTTTATATGAATTATTTTTCTTTCGACTGACCGGAGCCATTTGAAATATCTGGAAACAAACATACATTAGCGTGAATGAAAATGAGTGACTGTTGTCTATTTGTAGTTGTGTATTTGTCACCTAGGTACCTAGGTGTTTTTTGACAATATGTCAATAAATGGGCATTTCACATGTCAATAATGGCTGTTGCAGCAATCCAATTATTGACACCTATGTGAACCTATTATTGACACCCTTGTCAAAAATTGGAACCATACAACTTCTTTAAAAATGACAAGTACCATTGAGTTTGTCGCAAAAAAAAAAATAGTTTAATAATCGTGAAAACCAAAATTGTCTGAAATCCCTATTATTGACAGGTGGTGTCAATAATTGGATAAAAGTGTTTTCGGGTACCCAATTATTGACACCTCTAAAATTTAATGTTTTTATAGAAATTTACATCTATAAAGTGTCTTCCCATGATCTAACTGTATTAACTAATCGTATGAAAAATAAATGACAAGGAAAAACTAAAAAACATAAAAGATATACACGAAAAATGAAGACTCACTCCTTAACCAAAACAGTAAGGAACCGGTATCAGGCGAACACTGAGGTGAAAATATCTCCTCCAATGTGGTTAGACGCCAATTGTGACTTGATTATGGCGGGAACCCGTGCCTAATGAGTTGGATTTTCATTTGGCGCCAATTTTGAATATCTGGGACTCTTCAAAGTCTGTGGTGGGGTATAGTTTGGATTAGGTCGGCCGTTTCCGTAACTACTCGTGTAGTACCTTCGTTACTTTGTGAGATTTATGCAAATAAACGTTACGTTTTGTTCATTCCCCCCCCTTTCTTTAGTTCTTGGACTTCTAAAATTTGAGTTATTAAAATATAAATTATTCTTACAATTCAGAAGCCGTTTCAGTTGGGAATTTATTTTAATTAACTGAAAGAGTTCTCATTACCGTTTGTATTTAATCACGGTGGTGTTATGTTACCAGTATGCAGATTTCTCTATTGTACGACTTCACATGGGAAATCTGCTTAGTTTACGCAGCCCATGCGTGACAGACTTTTTTTTTTTTTATTTTAACACCTTTGCAATTCTTTAAATATCTTATAGCTGCCAAAAGGCATATTTATTTCTATTGTTTCATGAGCAAATAAAAAATTTCATTTCATGTTGTACGTAAGGCACTATTGCTTCTAGTCAATGCCCATATTTATGTATGTGAGTATGCGAGTCAGGTCTGAGTGTAATGGTTTTCTTTTTTTTAAGCCCTACCCCTATATGTTGATTCACATTTTATCACTAAATATTAAAATGTATAATGTTCTGTAAGTGATTTAGTTTATAGGGGAAAAATTGGCATCAATTGAAAGAGTTGAATTGAAGAGGCTGGTAAAGTAAAGTCTTAAATATATACAAGTAAGTTTTTAGCATAGAATGTGCAAGGTCACCTTAAAATTGTAGTAGTTCATACACCTTTGTATTTAGTCATCACCATTGGTGCTAACAGACCTAATTTTCAGGAATATCTAAGAGTGTAAGATTTCTATTTTTATTTTTTTATGCATCATTTGGGCTGACTAAGGTTTTTGACAACATTTTATTGGGTCATTATCAAGGAAATCATATTACCTTAACATGTTAAACCCCGACGGGGTTGCCGACCCCCCCCCCCCCAAAAAAAAAACAACGACATATAAATATTAATAAAAAAAATGGTTCGCACAATGCTAATTTGTTTACAAAATCCTAGAATGGAGGATGGTGAAGAAATGCAGTAGCGACAAAATCCCGCCTTCTCAACGAAACTGAAATAAATTTTCAAGATACTTCAAGTTAATTCCTCATCCTTTCTCATTCCCAAGTTTCGAGCACACCACTCCATTTTCTAGTACTAATTGGCACGCAGTCAATTAAAAGTTCTCTCTAATGTAGCAGAGTTCCTAAAACTTACTTAAAGTGGTTTTCAGCAAACAAGTAGTAACTGCGATAGGGACTTAAGAATTTAAGTTAATTGATATTTACATTTAACAATTATCTGTTTCATACTGTTATAAGATAGTAAATGAAAATAAATATGATAAATTAATGTGTATGTCTATGATACATCTATTTTACAAACTATCAAAATCTAATAGAATACATTTCCGTAAAACCCTAAGCAGGCAAGGTCTACGATTTACAACAGAAGTATTTAAAGATACTATTTAATTTATCCCTGAACTCAATGATGGTTTCTAGGCAAGAATGCGTAATTATTTTCCCATTCAGTAATAAGTAGGAGTAATAAATAATCTAAAATGTATATAAAGGTCTAATCCAGTTAAAACATAATTTACTGTAAGTGCCCATTACTGACACAGTTCACTCATGCGTTTTGTTCCGTGATTAATGATTGCCATTTGGAAATTTCTGAAGATTTTAAGCTATGTAAATTTATAACATATATGAAGTTACTAGACGAGATAAAATTGGATAAGATAATACAATCAACCATGCTAGGATTCAGAGAAGAATCTGCTGGTCCGCGTCCAGGGTTCAAATACGAATGGCGTCACTGAGATTCATACCAGCGTTCTTGTCATTCTATAATTTGTACTTTCAACTTATAATTATTTGAGAACATAAGGAAGCTTTTACTTATTTTCCTCTGTAGAGAGGAATGCATTTTGCAACACTTGGCACTATGCATTATTAAGCAGCTAGCAGTTTTGCAAATAACAGAACACGTAGTGTCTAGTTTCCATTAAATTGCAAAAAATATTAAACCTTTAAGTGGATTAACATAGACCAATTCATAATGTATATTGAAATAATCAAAGAAAAGTAAAATATTTTTTTAATAAAAATATATGAAAATTGTTTTTCGCAGGCGAGTTCCCAGCTCGTAAAGAAAAGTGCCTGGGCATACTTGACGGAGAGTGTTCTTAGAGGCACTGAAAACAAAGAATAAGGCAACCCGTACTATAGGACAGTATAAAATGAAAGGAGGTTGTTGATATCGCCTTTAAGTTTCCTCCAGGAAAGATGCGGAGGCAGTCCATAGGCGATGGATGCTGGAAAGTTGCCGAACGTGTCAGGAATGATGAATGAACACCTGTTCAAAGAAGATTGCCCCTAAACTCACTGAATGAAGTATGACCTGCTAAAGCCACTTCCGAGGCACTGCAACTTAGCATAGAACCGCACTCAAATTTCTACTTCATCTTGGCCAGTTGTATTTATCTATTGGGTGTACTGGCAGCCATTCATAAAAAGAATCTGAAATAATTTCCTATCTCTCCCCCGTCTCTATTTCTCTCTCCTCTCTTCTCTCTCTCTCCTCTCTTCTCTCTCTCTCTCTCTCTCTCTCTCTCTCTCTCTCTCTATATATATATATATATATATATATATATATATATATATATATATATATCCATCTGGCCTTATATATATCTATGGGTTGACTGATTGAGAGACAATAAGGATAGGTTTTCGGAGCATTTGATGAAAACGAAAGGTGAAAAAGCAGTTCAAGTGTGAATGTCTTAGAACCACCTAGCAGATAATGTATAAGGCATCAGAAGTCTAAACAGATTTACTCGCATGTGCCTGTAAGCCAATCTTTGGATTAAATCGTTCATCTTGAGGTCAAATACGCCTACGAAAAGAGGCAATAGTGAACTGGTGGGGCCACTTCATAATGTAGTACTGTCACGCAGGAGCTGCTTAAACTAAGCAGATTTCCCACGCATAGGTTTACAATAGATAAATATATATACTGGTATCACCAGCGGTAATATTAAGTGAATAAATACAAATGGTAATGAGAAATCATTCAGCTGGAAGTTAATAACTCTACAACGGAAAGCGTCTCCATTGTAAACAAACAGGCCAGCAAACCTCAATTCAAGACAGGAAAGAAAAATCATTGTTGAAATATTTCTTAATATAACATATTAATTTTATTAAAAACTATTTAATATAGCTACTGCTGTAATTTGTAATGAATCAGAATAATTTTAATCTCAATTGCTTAAATTTCAGTAATCCAAGAACAAAAAAGGGTTGATCAATAGAACGTATTTGCATATGTCTCACTAAGTAAAGGTTCAATGAAAACAACGTTCCGTATTTAACCTTATAATGAAGAGGTTCATGATATAACAGCTTATTATTAATGTAACATGAATATGAGTGGGGGTTTACTGAGAGCGGGAAACTATAAATCCAAATATCTCTCTTAATATTCATGATACAGAAAATATGTATTGAACAATATTTAGAGATCGTTGAATTTGCAATAAGATTGGTTCTTCACAATTTTTCGATCCGACGTATACTAACGAAGATATTTCGAATTTTCAAAATCCCATACTCTAACCCCCCCCCCCTCCCACTCATCCGATTTCTGCCATTAACGAACTTGATCTTCCTTTCTACATGAAACGATTAAGTATGGAGTTTGGTAACGATCAAATAAAAATTGCGACCGCTATAGCGTTAACAGACATATATATATATATATATATATATATAATTTTGAACGGACCTCCTGGATAGGATCGAAGGACATTTGAGGAAATTTGTCAAAATTCGCGTCATGAGTACGACTTCAATAGCTGATTTCTCTTAAGGGAAATCTGCTATAACACTATGCAGCTCTTGACCCATCATCATCTTGTGCCACGTTGACACAAATATTTTTAATGTCATTCATAGAGTGTGTCGTTGATTATTTGGTTAATATCTTTGTTACAGTATTTTTATCCTTGTATGTATAGGGTAATAAAACCAGAATCAGGAAACAAATAGGTCCCTCAAGCTATTGACATAAGGGCTGGAATGAAAGGATTTTTTCTGGATAAAATTCGTTGAATATGGATGAACGATGAATACTACACTCTACCTGGAACAATAGTGTCCAGCTATTCACATTCTCTATTTTTAAATCTTCCTCATATTTGAGTTTCCACCTGAATCCACTTAATAAATAATTCTCTTTCTGTTGGTATTTTTGTTAGACTGCTGCGCGAAATTCAAACGCTTTCTGCAAATGAATAACTAATAATTGAATGATTAACCCCAAAGGTAATGGATCCAATAATTAACATTAAATTATATTTATTTTGTGTTGTTATATATATATATATATATATATATATATATATATATATATAAGAAATAGTTAAAAGCAGGTTATTAATATGTTATCTCTATATTCCATTTTCACCTGCACCTTATGCCTATAAATTCCTCGTTGACAACCAGTGAGGAGGAACTCTAATACGTTCGATACCTGCAGGTCGCACGTGCTATCAAAATTCAAAACATTTATTTCTCAATGATGGAGTAGAAATCAGCCAGCGAATAGGCAGGGCACAATCATCCATGAAATCCGTCTAGCAGCACAGCGAAGAAACCAAGTAATGGACGTTCTCCACCAACATTATCTCCACATCCTTCAACATCACCTGCAGCAACAACCCACTCCTATTTCCCTTAAGGGAAATCAGCATTTGAGGGCGTACTCATGACGCGATTTTCGAAATTTTTCGTCCATCGATCCAACCTAGGAGATGACGAAAATGAAGCCCCGTTCAAAACTGTATATATATAAATGTTTGTCTTTTACCGCTCTAGCGGTCGCAATTATTGCTTAATCGTTACCAAACTCGATATTTTGTCGTTTTATATAAAACTAGCTCAGATAACCGGCTTCGCCCGGGAATTCATTTGAGGCTGGATGGTAATGGTATATTTATGGCAAGGCTTTACTTTGCACAATATATTGACATTTACCCATCCCAGTTTTAAGGGTTTATACCCGTTGTTGGCATTTGTTAATAATAAAATTATTTTTTCATGTAATACTTCACTGTCCTGCATATTGTCATATTTCACGTCTCCTGTGCATTATGCATAGATTTGAATTATTAAGGAGAAAATATTGACATACATTTGAATTAATTTTTTCCGGTGAGGTACCTGGTAGTTCATATTGAAAAGAAGTGTTGAGCAAATTTCTCTAAATAACAAATTAAACAACTTTTTTTACTTGCATATTTGCCAAAACCCCAATAGGAAATCATTATTATTAATTTCAGGCCTCCCTTATAACCCCCACTCCTGCCCGTCCCTAGAAATGTTAGTATGGCTTATTATAAGGAAGGCGTTAGTACTAATAAACATACTGAGTGTTTTATTTAGTTCGGTTGAGTCTTTTGTGCCAAATAAAATTGTTGTCTCCCGCTATAATGTTTTGCATATAACGCCTTTATACTTCGGTATACGATGATAGTGTATATAAAAAAAAGTTTCCTTAAATAACAAAATAAACAACTTTTGTTATGTGCATATTTGCCGAAAATGCAATAGGAAACGAAATATCACTATTATTAATTTCAGGCCTTCCTTATAACCCCCACTCCTGCCCGTCCCTAGAAATCTTAGTATAGCTTGTTATAATGAAAGCGTTAGAGCTAATACACATACCGAGTTTTATTTATTTCGGTTGGGTCTTTTGTCCCAAATAAAATTGTGAGCTCCCGCTATAGTTTATAGCGTATAACTTATTTATGCTACCGTATACGGCAAAAGTGCATATAACAATAGTTACTCTAAATAACAAAATAAACAACTTTTGTTATGTGCATATTTGCTGAAAAAGCAATAAGAAACGAAATATCGGTATTTTTAATTTCAGGCCTCCCTTATAACCCCCACTCCTGCCCGTCCCTAGAAATGTTAGTATGGCTTATTATAAGGAAATCGTTAGTACTAATTCACATAGCGATTTTGGTTTAGTTCGGTTGAGTCTTTTGTGCCAAATAAAATTGGCGGACTCCCGCTATAGTTTTTAGCGTATAACTCATTTATACTTCCGTATACGGCAAAAGTGCATATAACAAAAGTTACTCTAAATTACAAAATAAACAACTTTTGTTATGTACATACGTGCTGAAAAAGCAATAGGAAACGAAATATCGCTATTTTTAATTTTAGGCCTCCCTTATATATTTTGACATTTAACCGTCCCAGTGTTTAGGATTGATACCCGTCGTTGCCAGTGATTTGCTAATAATAGAATTATTTGTTCGATAATTCTTCACAGTCTTCGATATTTTTATATTTCCCGTCTCTTATACATGTAAATATGGTGAATTTTTATTTCAGGCCACCCTTATAACCCCCCTCCCGTTCGAACCTAAAAATATTAATATAACTTATAATCATGGAAGAATTAATGCTAATTGACATACCGAGTTTTGTTAAGTTCGGTTCAGCCGTTAGTGCCCGCTAAAGTTTTAACGTATAACTCATTTACACTTAGGTATACGACAAAAGTGTATATAACAAAAGTTACTCCAAATGACAAAATAAACAACTTTTGTTATGTTTATATTTGCGGAAAAACCAATAGGAAACGAAATATCGCTATTTTTCATTTCTGGCTTCCCTTATAACCCCCACTCCTGCCCGTCCATAGAAATGTTGGTATGGCTTATTATAATGAAGGCCTCACTGCTAATATACAAACCGAGCTTTATTTAGTTCCGTTGAGTCTTTTTTGGCAAATAATATGGTTGACTCCCACTATAATTTTTAGCGTATAACGCATTTAAACTTCGGTATACGACAAAAGTGTATATAACAAAAGTTCTCTAAATAATAAAATAAACAACTTTTGTTATATGCATATTTGCCGAAAAACCAATAGAAAACGAAATATCGCTATTTTTAATTTCAGGCTTCCCTTATAACTCCCACTCCTGTTCGTCTCAAAGAAAATTAATATAGCCTAAAGTCTAAGTTGGGTTAGTAGTAATATACATACCAAGTTTCATAAAATTCGGTTCAGCCGTTTATGCGTGAAAAGGTAACAAACAAACATACACGAAAGAAACAAAATGCAGATATGGTGTCTATGACATGTGAAACGAAAAGTTATCGTGAAATTTCGCGAAAAAAATCAATGTACAGACAGAGGTTACAATTTTATATATATAATAGAAGAAAGATGAAGTTCGTTAACAGCTGAAATCGGATCAGGGGTAGGTTTAGAGGTGAGGAATGTCAAGAATTCGAAATATTTCTGTTAATATACGTTGGATCGAAAAATTGTATAACAAAATCTTATTGAAAATTAAATTTACTATATATATTGCTATATACATATTTTCCGTATAATGAGTATTAATCGAGATATTTGGATTTTATAGTTTTACGTTCTCAGTAAACCCCTTCCTACTAGTTTCATATTAATAATAAGCTGTTATATCATGAACCACTTAATTACAATGTTAAATACCAAATATTGTTTTCAAGAGACCTTTATTATTCGAGATATAAACAAATACGTGCTGTTGACCCCCCTTCTTTTGTTCTTCGATTACTATAATCTGAGAGACTGAGATAGAAATTGTTCTGATTCATTTCAAATTATTCCACTAGGTATAGTGAATACTTTTCAATAATATTGATATGTTATATTCAGATATATTTCATTAATTGTTCATCTTTCCGGTCTAGAATAACTCTACTATTCAGAGCTGCGAAGTTGGCTGCCCTGTTTCAGGGCAATTCAGACGCTTTCCGTTTTAGATATTATTAACTTGTAAATTTAAAACCTTCACATTGGTGTTCCCAGTTTGTAGATTTATCTGTTGTAAACCTATCCGTGGGAAATCTGCTTAGTTTTCGCAGCCCATGCGTGACGGACTTTTATCTTATGGTCCAGAGTCATTATACTTTTGTTTCCATGCTGAGTCTCATTACATCCATTATATATCATTTATTGCCCACCGTGTATATTTATTATTTGCATACCCCTCCTTTAAATATATATATAGTCCACTATCTACATTTTTCATGAGCACCTGAGGAACTATGTAGGAACATATCATTGACTAATCGATTAATAGCCAGGAATATGTGCGTCTGAAGGTGAAATGCATCATGTCAGAGTAATAGAAGAATAAATTTTATTGCATTTGTTTGATTTCTAATTACTATTAATATATTGTTGGTGTATGATTGTTAAATGTTTAATTGATTATCTTTGGGTTTACTACAAAATAGTGGGGCTACAATGCTTATCAATTAGTAATATTTATTTCAGCATCATTTTCCTTTTTATCCTATCTTTTAAAAATCCAAACACTTCAACTGCTAATGTTGATATTTTACTTGATCTAATTTTTCTAAATATTTGATTGAATCTAGTCTTTTTTTATATAATTAATTAATTACATTTCGCTAAAATGTTATCACTAAATTTAAATATATAATGATTAAGTCGTATATTTCATCCGTATTTTAGGTTTTGTATAAATTGCATTACCAATCTCAGTTTGATGTATTTCTGAATCCTATTTATTTTTATTATTTCAATAATTTTTCCCTTTATTTCGTAAAGTATTGTTGGGAGGTTCTGTTGTGTTTGGTCAATGCTGGAATATAAATGATAAATTTATTAAAACCTAGGAATAGTCTCAGTAGGAGTCAGAGTGGCGAGTTCGATTCCCACCTGGGCAAATAGGAATTTATTTAGAGACAAACTCATTGAATAAAATCATTAGTCCCACCCTGGCTAGAAAAGGGTGGTAACCTGTAGATAACCCACCCAAATTAGCCACAGTTCATAAAGTGGACGTAAGTAAATAAAAATAAATCATATAATAGTAAAAAAAAGCAGTATATAATAATTGAATGGGTCTTATTGGGAATTTTGTTTAAATGAAGCAAACAATCGTGGTTGTACTCGTAATGCGATTGACGAAAAATTTTACATATGCTCATCGATCCTACATAAGCGTTGACGAGAAAAAGGTCATATAACACACACGTATTTTTTTTTTTGTTTTCGGCCGTTTGTTTGAACCAGTATACATGCAAATGCGATTTGCACTTGAAGCTCTTATATCACTTAATTCTCAGGTTTTGAGAACTTGAAGTACTTATAAAGAGACGAAGATGGATTATTATGTGCTGATGCTGTCATGGTGTTGGACTTAATGTGATAGGATCGTGTGCCATTCATATGCGTGGGAAATCTGCTTATTTTATGAAAGCCTAGCATATTTGTGTTTTAATGAAATCTAAATATAGCTCGAGAACCTGGGAAAACCTTTGACCTTTCTGCTTTTCAAAAGTAACAATGTCATTCTTGTCTATTAATAGGTGAATTGGTAAAGTTCGATTAGAAAAAGTCAAATCTCTTTCAGAAAGTAGTGTGGTTGGTGGCGGCCATACTGGAGGGAACTATCACACATTTTGTTAAAAACTTTTCCTTCCCGAGTTTGCTTTCAGTTTTATTCTACAGCTTCCCACCTTCACACTTTTCCTCCTTTAGGGCTGTGTAATTTTCCTGAAAGCTCTTTAGAATATAACATTTTTTATTTATTAATTTTAATGAAATTTTACCATACATTTCAATTGATTTGCTTATAACTCTCCATAAATAAAATTAATTTTTAGCTACGTGAAATTAGCAAGACATGATCAGTAACGCCGACGTAAGCAGACATAAGAGTTTCTTCCATTATTTTCTATATATTTTGGTTTCAATATTAAAATCAAATACATTTAACCGATTTCAGTTATCCTCTCATAAAGAGTGAATAAATGGAAATTGAAGGAGATCTCTTTATTAGCAGATTTCCCTCAGGGGAAATCAGCTATTGAGGTTGTACTCATGACGGAATTTTCGAAATTTTTCTTCAAATGTCCATCGATCCTACCTAGTAGATGACGAAAATGAGGTCCGTTCAAAACTGTATATATATATATATATATATATATATATATATATATATATATATATATATATATATATTTGCCTGTTACCGCTCTAGCGGTCGCAATTTTTGTTTGATCGTTACCAAACTTGATATTTGGTCGTTTTATGTAAAAAGAAAGATCAGGTTCGTTAACGGCTGAAATCGGATCAGTGGGAGGGGGGGGGGGTTTAGAGGGGAGGATTTTCGAAAATTCGAAATATCTCCGTTACTATACATCGGATCGAAAAATTGTACAGAATCAATCTTATTGCAAATTAAATTTACTATAAATATTGTTATATATATTTATTCCCTATCTTAAATATTAACGCATTTGTATTCTGCGTGTGGTCGGCAAGAGTCGGCTATGTTCCGACTTTCCGCCGAGAGCTCTGGCGGCCGTTTCCGTAACTATTCATCCCTTGTGAATAGGTTTAGAGGTTTCTTTCTACATCAGTTGTTATTAGGCAGATTTCTCTATTGTAAAACTTCACGTGAGAAATCTGCTTAGTTTACGCAGCCCCTGCGGGACGGACTTTTTTCTGTGTCACGATTATATCAATCAAAAGACTAGATGTTATCATATCAGATTTTTTATAGGAATATGAGATTATAAAAATTCATCTTTACATATTTTAAATTTGTGACCTTAAAAGTTTTAGCAGATTTCCCTTAAGGGAAATCAGCTATTGAGGTCGTACTCATGACACGATTTTTGAGAAATTTCCTCTAATGTCCATCGATCCTACCTATAAAATGACGAAAATGAAATCTGTTCAAAATTATGTATGTATATATATATATATATATATATATATATATACATTTGTCTGTTAACGCTCTAGCGGACGCAATGTTTGTTTGACCGTTACCAAACTCCATATTTAATCGTTCTATGTAAAAAGAAAGATCAAGTTCGGTAATGGCTGAAATTGGACCAGTGGGAGGGGGGTTTAGAGGGGGGGAATTTTGAAAATTCGATATATCTCCGTTACAATAAGTCGGATCGAAACATTGTATAGAATCAACCTTATAGCAAATTAAATGATCTATAAATATTGCTCTATATATATATTTTCTGTATCTTGAATATTAACCGAGATATTTGAATCTTATAGTTCTCAGCCTTCAGTAAACCCCCACATTTACTCATGTTATATTAATAATAAGCTGTTATATCATGAACCTCTTCATTACAAGGTTAAATAAGGAATATTGTTTTCATTGAACATTTACTTTGCGAGATCCCCCAACCGGTTTTTTGTTCTAGGATTACTAAAATTTAAACAATTCTGATTCATTGCAAATTAAAGCACTAGCTATAGCTATAGTAAATAGTTTTCAATAAAATTAATATGTTATATTAAGATATATTTCATTAATGGTTTTTATTTCCGGTCTAGAATTCAGGTTGGTTGGCCAGTTTGTTCACAATTCGGACGCATTCCGTTGTAGAGTTATTAACTTTTAACTGAAAGATTTATCATTACCGTTTGTATTTATTCACCTAATATTCGCGGTGGTGTTACAAGTATGTATATTTATCTATTGTAAACCTTTGTGTGGGAAATCTTAGTTTACGCACCTCCTGCGTGACGGATTTTATGTAATATATTTAATTTAAATATATATGTTTCTTTAAATGTTATTTTTAATGAATCATTTTTTTAAATTTTGTGGATAAATAATATTTTATTTAGAATATAGTATTTAATGTATTTCCCGTAGCAGGGAAGTTGGTGTCCTGCCTGAATATACTATGCGCTGATACATATTTTTATATTGCAATTACTGGACTTTTATTAAAACCATGATTTTTTTTTTAATTAATTCTGAATGGTCGCCATTCAAACTATATTAGAACCATTGCAGATTATGTTTCGTTTTCTTATTATTATATTCTTTTTTACCACATTAGATTTTAATCGTATTAAAATAATACAAGTATGTTATAAAACATTATAACAATGTAAATATTTTTCAACCATCTAAATGAATACTTCGATCTTTTCTCTGGTATTTCCAATCCATATCTTGCATCAGACTGTTGTGATTGTGAGGAAAAATGAAATTCCCAGTTTAGCAATGGGATGAGGCGTTTTAGTATGAATTCTACTAACAAACCTTCCTATCATTAAAAGTTCGACCTATGGCCGTTAGAATACTGAAAAATATACTCCGCCTTTCTGAACTTTGCTAATATATATTTCCATAGCTGTGAGTACACTACATCTCTTTTTTTTCTCTTTGTTATCTCTGTGCTCAGTTTTTATACTTCGTCATTCAGTTAACAAACTTTACTCCCTTTTACATTAAAAAGTCAATTCTGCTTTATGGATAGAGTTTTTACGTACCATTGTTCAACTATACCCCCCCCCCGGCTTCTATTTTTGCAAAAAAAAAAAAACGTATGTACGTGGATTAGGTTCAACTCTCTTTTTATATCCATTCGTGGCTTCGTTTGACTCACGTTTTTTATATCGATATGCCTAGTATTCAAGTAGTCCAAAGTAAAATTTTCACAAAGCTTATTCACTAAAAAGTTCCTATATTTTGCAAGTTTTTGGCTCATTTTTTACAAGTACATTTTGATCTTTTCTTTTCACAGTTGACAGGAATGATTTTTGAAACATTAGGGACACATCTTGAAAATGGAAAAAAGTAAAGAAACTAATAATAATTAATTTTAATGAACCATTGGAATAACAGAAATAGTTCTATACCCTTTTATGTGTTTTCCTTTGCTGAAAATAATACAATGTGTGTAAAATCTAGTTTTTTTAATTTTCTGAGACACTTTGGTTTGAATTTTAAAGACGCGCTGTTAGGCTTAGATGATAATGTACAAGACGTCATTCGTAATTATGTAATCCCGGAATTGTTTAAGTTCCTATAAAATTTTGGAACTTAGTAAAATTATTAATTTAAACAATATTTGGCATTGTCTTGTATGTTCATTAATTGCATTTTGTAAACAATTATTTGCTACGTCAGTTTGGAATGAAGTCTAACAAATAAATCCTGAATTGGGATTTTCTCCACACATTCCTTCATAGTTATGAATGGAATTTTCCTTATGCTGCTTCCATTGTTGGATTCCCTAATGTAGAAGATATTTCAATTAAGTTATTCGACATTGCAGGGCTTCATTGGTTTCTATTGATGTCGACCGTTGTTTTTTTTTGTGTGTGTAAATGGAGGTATTTATAATTCCCTGAAATGTAATACGTTCAATTTTTCGAAATATGTTCACATCTCCAACCTCTTGTCCCTCTTCTCTGACCCCCATCTCCCATTCCCGGGATTTAGCTCTTCTCATCCGTGAAGATATGTGTAGATCTGGTGCACATTTTGGTGTCTTATCATTCCACTATTTTTACTCCTGGGAATTGGTTTAATTTTCATCACCGGTCATATTATCTTAAGGCATAACCTTCTTTCCATTTCTGACTATGTCCAATCTGAAGGTGTTCGCTTTAGGTATAAATATGATATTGTTATATACGTCATCATGAATCCCTATAATGAATATTAACAAAAAAGGAATTAGCATTTTTTTAGTCTTGAGCCGTTAGTAAACCCCCACTCCGGCCGATGTCATGTTAACAATAAGCTGTTATATCATTAACCACTTTATTGAAAGCTTAAATACCAATTATTGTTTTCATTGAGGTCTTAGTATGTGAGGTTCATGAAAAAAACATCGTTTGACGATGTCGTCATTTAAGATTTTGCGCCCTTAACTGGAAAATATTTATTTGATGTATTCCATATTCGATATTTTACTGTTTCTAATGATCATATTAGTTACCTGAAATAGAAGGGTTTTAAAGAGGGGGAAATTCAAATATTCAAAATATCTCAGTTACACTGAGACGGATCGATAAATGTTAGAGAACCAATCCTGTTAACCCATTAGCGCCCAAATTTTTTTGTAGTGGGATTTTTTTAATGATTTTGTTAGGAGCTATTCTTATTACGAAAACTAATATTATGAAATTTATTTCACATCCCTGCCTTCAATAAATAAATAGATATTTGCTGTCCTATAAATAGGACACTGGGCACTTTCGTAAATTTTGTCCCTTTTAAAGAAACCTTCACAAATGTTTGTATGAGTTACCTTATTTGAAGAACAATATTTTCTGCTTAAACAAACAAGGAAGAAAGAAATACTTCACATATGGCAAGTTCACTGGCTGAACTCGAATAGTAAGCTTAGAGAAATTAAACATTCAGTGAAGCCGTGGCCTTACGACTTTAAAGCAAGAAGAGATGAAGTAATACTTACACGGTTACGAATTGGACACACTCTACTAACAAACTCATACTTGATGAACAAACAAGACAAACCGATTTGTAGATGCTGTAATGAAGCTCTGACAGTTAAACATATACTGACTGACTGCAGGCAACGCAATTACTTACAGATACCACATAATTTACACGAACTACTGACAAAGGGGAGTCCATACATAGATACAATTCTCAAACATTAAAAGACTATACATATCTATTCAAAAATCTGATATATTTTAAATTTGTTTCACATTTTTATTTTTACAACATTTTTGGATGCAAAAATAAACATTTTATCTAAACCTCAATTTTTTTGTTTTCAAGTTTTCACTCACTTGAGTGTGTATTAGGGAGTTACAGAGTTTTATGTAAATAGTCACCTCGACCAACTTATATTTTATCAAAACCTTAATAATTTTAAACTTCTTTTATTCATTTTATATACCAATTTAATTTTAACTATCGATTTACTTATTTATTCATTGAATATTTAAATATTTTATTAATGATTTCCCTATTGCCCAATATCACTAGTTTCGATTTTCAGTTTGGTACCTAGTTTTGAATTTTGTCTTTATTTGTTCCCTCGTTCATTTATTTTGTTCTTTGTTGTGTTCCATTTTTATTTTCTGATTTCCAATCTTTTATGTTTTTTGATTCTCCATGTTTTATGTTCCTTTTGTGTTTTATGTTCCTTTTGTGTTTTATGTTCCTTTTATGTTTTGTGTTCCTTTTGTGTTTTATGTTCCTTTTATGTTTTGTGTTCCTTTTGTGTTTTATGTTCCTTTTATGTTTTGTGTTCCTTTTGTGTTCTATGTTCCTTTTATGTTTTGTGTTCCTTTTGTGTTTTATGTTCCTTTTATGTTTTGTGTTCCTTTTGTGTTCTATGTTCCTTTTATGTTTTGTGTTCCTTTTGTGTTCTATGTTCCTTTTATGTTTTGTGTTCTATGTTACTTTTATGTTTTGTGTTTTATGTTCCTTTTATGTTTTGTGTTCCTTTTGTGTTCTATGTTCCTTTTATGTTTTGTGTTCCTTTTGTGTTCTATGTTCTACGTATTTATGTTTTGTTTAATTTTGTTATTTTTTTGTATTGTTTTGTTTTTGTTTGAGTTTTGTTTTGTTTTTTAAGTTTTATTTTAGAGCAACATCGCCAAAGCTGCGAAGCTCAAATAAATAAATAAATAAATAAAAGAAACAAGGAAAAAAATTATGGATTACTAAATAAAATGCTCTATTGTAGTTATACAAATGTATTTTGACAAGAAATAAAATTGAAAAGTCAGACTATGGTTTACATTATAGTACCTTTTTCTTTGATGTTTGCACTACAAGTGGTCACCCGATACTTTGTCTCATATTCTTACTAAGTTTTAGGTAAGTTAAAGCAATATTTCTTCTAATTTCTTTTATAGGAGTTGCTTTATTGTTTATGTTATTATAAATTATGAAAGTATTGACAATAGCCATCTCAATTACCCTTACAAATATTGGCTAATACCACTTTTTTCCACGAATTTGAATTTTGTTTTTCTCCAATAACCAGTCGTGATGATCGATACCCCCCATATGTTTATTAGTGATTTCATTTTCTTCATCAAATGAAAAAAAAATACCTCTTTTAGAAAATTGTTTATCCAATTCCAGAGGACATTGGGAAATACGATTTTGTCTAATAGTTCCTGTTGCCCGAAAACCTAAGTTTTTCAAGTCACAGAGTAGGCTATGGGATGTAAAAAAGTTACCAAAAAATACAACGTGGTTCTTAGGATCGGCTACTGGACACAGCATCTGTTTCACAACTCTACTTCCAAGTGGCTCTTTATTTGATCCATTTACATCTTTACCACAATATAAATCAAAGTTGTAGTCTACCACTTTAGACCTGCGTCCTATTTATAGGACAGCTACTTTATAAATAAATAAATTCAAGACTTTTTTATATCTTCTTCTAAAAATAATTTTTACTTCTTCTAAAACAATAAAACTTTACAATAAATAAGTTTGTTTTTACTTACCATTCATAGAAATGTTTACAGAAAATTTTTTTTTTGAACTTATCAAAACACTGAAAATAGAGATGTTAAGGGTTCAACAGTAAATCACAAACTGATATCTGGGGTATGTAACATAAGGAGACCTGCATAGGCAGACATGCATAGACATGTGCTGAGGTGAGAGAAGGAATATTGTTGATGAAGTGAACCTGTAGTGACATGCACATTGCCTGTCCTGAAAATAGGACGCTGGGCGCTAATGGGTTAAACTATTGATTCTCTACAATTATTGTCTAAACCTTTTCTCTTAGCTCAAATATTATTATGATGTTAGTACTTTCTCGTTTTCACCCTTAAGTAAACCCAACTACTACTGATAGAATTATGACTTTCAAATATAGAATATATGGTGAAATGATATTAAGTGGTATATTTAGTAATACCTGGGTACTGGTGGGATTCCTGCTTCGTTTATGTTTTCCCTTTATGACGGACTTAAACATCTTCCCATATCATTGTTACTGTTTTTTTTTATTTCGACTAAATAAATAATTTTCCACTTTGAAGAAAATTATACTTATGGAAGGGGTATGTATCAGTTGAAGGTGAGGTTCTGTATTAGTTATATTGTGTTTTATTTATTATAATAGTCATGACAATGTGTTGTACAGCTGTTGAGCGAGGGGGTGATGTAAGATTATTGAGTGGCTGACATCTATACGGTCTGTATATCAGGTGATGTAGATAGGAGAGGCGAGCGAGGGATTACCTTCCCTCGTCTATCAACTAAGTGGCTAAGCCAATTGTTGAAGGGGCTGCCCCTCCTATGCATAAATTTATCCCAGTCTGATTCACCTCATCTAGTATAAATCTATTGCACCTACCATTTCCAATAGAGCACCTGTTAGTAATCTATTACTTTTTAATGTAATAAATGATGGATTATTATAAGTGTGACGTGCTTGATTAGTGTGAACAAGTGGGCAGAAGGCCATTTTGTATACAATGTAATGAAATTGACATTGCATTACATACGCCCATTATAAATGACCATATATTTTATATTCTGAGTATTCCCAGCACAGAGCACATAAGGATTAATATGTATGAATGCTTAAATGTATTGTTTTTAACCTTTAAATAAGAATTATATCCAATTTGAAGTGAAGTGCTCTAGCATTTTCATAGATAACGCCGATGGATTTTGATAACAACATTCACAGCTCTTAACGTCGGTACACTAAGTAATAATACTGATGAATTTCGATAATTAATTCCCGTTAAATGCACTTTTTGTGCGTATTTCGATCGGCAATTCAAAGTTCACCGCCGGGTTAGCCCTATATAAGGACCCCCTCGCGACGGATTAAAATCAGCCATATTCGGCATCCTCTGGAGGGGAGACCCTTGTTGGCGAGACCACGCTAATCCTTCAGCTTGTTCCGGCCTGCCTAGCCTGTTCTACCTCTCACGGCTAAGTCAGCACTTCAATTAAACAGGTAAGTGTTTCAATTGTAATATAGTCTAAATATAATTAAGTGTCCCCCATTATATTTTTAAAGGTGCCTCTTCTTTTGCATTTAATAATTATTATTGATGAATGTTTTGATTATAAATAAATTTATATATATTTGAATTTGGACTTGAGTCGATTGTTGGTGGCCCTTCCTAAATTCTTGTTAGTGGTTTGGTTGTGGGATTTTATCATATACTTTAGCTTCCACTGCTTATAACCGCAGCCAGATCGCAACAACAAATACTCAGTTTTTTCCATTATCACATTTATCCATGACCTCTGCATGTTTCACCTTCCACGAAGAGTTTCATGTCATCATGAGTTTATACGACCTAACACATTATTATACTACCTTCCACTCTGAAAACCACTTCCATACTAAACCGAGAAAGGCGGAAACTACAGGCTAAAGAAATCAGCTGATTCCACCCAAATAAACAAATGCAATTTGCTTTAATAATGACATTGTTATCAGAGCCGAAGGTAGTATGTTAAATGATGGAATGATTATTAATATGTGTGTCGAAAAAGTGAAGCGAGTGTTTATCCTCAAAATTATGCCAATCTCATAATATTTCTGTGACAAAGACTCAGGACATTCATAGTACGTGATTAAGCTCAATATCAGCAATATGTTTTACGCTGCGTTTTGAATCTCTCATTTTTTCCACTGCAAATAAGTTTGAGTCATCATTCAATTCCATTTCCGTCAAGAAAAACTCAAGGTTGTAAGGTTACCCAAACTTTTGATATGTTTAAATACATTGTACTCAAAATATATGTAAAAAAGAAGAACCTCACACACTCCTGCTCTAATGCCCACTAGATAGTTGAATGAGTCGGTCAAAGCAATAATATTATACTACAGTTGTTTATTCTCTTTGCAAATTTTCGAGGGTAAATATTTCATCTTACAAAAAGGTGGTCACTAGTTTATTAAATTACCTTATATATACATCTATGTTTCCTATATTGTATTAATAACATGGTCCGTTGAACATTATCTGACAATGTACTTCTTTTTTGGGAGTAGTAGCATCTTAAATCGGTGTGAAGCGTACATTGGCAGGGATCAACAGACTGTGAGATTGGTGGAGTTAAGAGCTGGCGGAGTAACTTTCTGTCACAAATTATTTGGAATTATTATTATACTTTATAGCTCTATTCTACATATTCTGTCAGGGCTATTTCAGATCTGAAGGGGTCATGGTTATGAATTCGAGCACATATGATTGATTAGATCAATTTTTATTCCCTTTAATAATTTCGACTATGGCGATCCTTGGTTTCAGTAGCATGCTTTTGAAGAGCAGGGCACTGATGACGGAGCGTGTGCTCTGAAAGTGTAGTATCGCATAGAATAAATAACTGCGAGGAGAAGGCATATTTTATTTTTTTAGCAGATTGAGGTCGTACTCATGACGCGAGTTTTGAAATATTTCCTCAAATTTCCATCGATCCTACCCAGGAGATGACGAAAATGAGGTCCGTTCAAAATTATATATATATATATATATATATATATATATATATATATATAGAGAGAGAGAGAGAGAGAGAGAGAGAGAGAGAGAGGGAGAGAGGGAGAGGGAGAGCGAGAGAGAGAGAGAGATTTTATTTATTATTATTTACGTCCACTTTATGCTACTATGGATAATCGGGACGGGTAATCTACAGGTACTTTTCAAGCCAGGGTGGGCGAAAGGAGTTTATTTATATTTCGAAATATCTCCGTTACCATACGTCGGATCAAAAAATTGTATAGAACCATTCTTATTGCAAATTAAATTTACAATAAATATTGTTTTATACATTTATTCTGTATCTTGAATATTAACCGAGAGATTCAATATGCTTGAATTGGTATTGAGTGTGTAGTCGGCCGAAGTTGTCTATGTTCGGGACTTCCCGCCGAGAGCTAGGGCGGCCATTTCCGTAACTGTTCGTCCCTCGGGAGTAGGTATAGAGATTCCTTACTAACACTGTTGTTATTAGGCAGATTTCTCTATTGTAAAATTTCTCGTTGGAAATCTGCTTAGTTTACGCAGCCCCTGCGCGACGGACTTTTTTTCTTTCCTGTGAGAGTCGGGTTGGCTGTTTGTTTACATTTCAGACGCTTCCCGCCTGGAGGGGAAGATTTATTATTAACGTTTGTATTTATTCACTTAATATTCAAGGTGGTGTTTTGTTACCAGTATGTAGATTTATCTATTATCAAACTTCAAGAGGGAAATCTGCTTAGTATACACAGCCCCTGCGAGACGGACTTTTTTACCTGAGATGGAGATCCTGTTCCAGTCAAGCCTTACAAGCAGGCAATTTGTCGCGTCACAACTGGACGCGTCATACTGGATATTCTATATGCCGGCAGCACCAGAAACACGCCGCGTCTGTCGGGGGACAGGGATGGGGAGAACTAATAATTATGTAGTGAACTGGTATTAGCCCTAGAGTCGCCACCTCGGGTCATTATGACCCGAGTTGTTTTTAAAAATTGGTTTCTTAATTATTTAGCAAGGATATTCAATTGAGGTTTTTACACTTTGATTTTTTTGACATTCTGATGAAGTTGGCAGTGGCCACGTGGCGTATAGGTGAGTATTTCCCATCTAAAAGCTCATTTTGACCCGAGGTGACAATTTGTGTAAGTGGTACTTTTGAAGATTGACCCGAGGTGACTTCTTTTGTAATTAGTGTCTCAGAGGTTTGACCCGAGGTGATTGGAATTGCGAGGTGAACAGAAAATGAAATATCCTCATTTTCGCTGTTTTTCACTGATGATGTAATCGACTTTTAGCTAGAAAGGAGAATTTTCCTAAGCAATTTGGTTCACCAATTGATACAATGCTCTATTATCAAGCGCTCTCAGTGCTCCGTTATTCCAAAACCTCTAAAAACTAAAATAAAATTTTATGTAGAAGAAAATGGTATTGCTGTACTTTCTCTTGATGCTCCTAACACTAACTCCAAATCCCAAAAACAAAAGAGGTGCTATATCTGTCCTAGCACCAAAGACACGAAATACTTTGGGTTTTGCTGTGAATGTAATAATAATATTTGTAGAAATCATTTATTTAATATTTGTGATAAATGTAAAAATGACAAATAACATAATCATGTTTCAAATAATATTTGACTTAGATTGCATCTCAAAAAATCGACGAAATCGATTGACCACAGGTCATCACATCTTATTTGTCACTAATATAATTGTTTGTTCATTTAATTATTTTTTTTCCTTTAAGCAAAAAATATATTTTAATGGTTTTGTATTTTGTAAAAGTGATACATTAATTTTTATATGTTTTAGGGATACTTTTGTAATGGTTCACACGCGGCCCGAGGTGAATAAGTAAAAAATGTTTTGTAAATATGTTTTATAGATTTAAGTTTTGTTTTATTCCAATTTTCGATTACATATTAAAAAAAGAAACATATCTTATTAAAAAAATGCCAATGGTATTTTGTAATAATAATTTTTACACCTCATTAATTATTTTGTTAATTCGGGTCATAATGACCCGACGTGACGGACAATGTAACTGAAAAGCAGGTGACGACTCTAGGGTTAATTTAAGGTGTGACAGATTATTCCTTATATATTGGAATGTGCAAACTATTGCCTAGGGGCTAATGGATTGCTGGAGTTCGGAGAGCCTTGAATTTGTAGCTAAAGCACCTCTCTATGTTCAATGGAATATATTTAACACATAATTGCTAGCAAAGGGTGTGGTGTTCAATTAATATTGTGTACTATTAACTTACTAATATTTACTTACATATCATTATTATTTAATTAATTTTGTTTCTGGTCATAATCTCTGTAGTTCTTACAAGATTAACACTTGTATTTCAACAAGCGACATCCTTATTACGAACAATTTATTTTTACGAGCATGCATAACATAATTTGCAATGATTATCATAGCGAGCCTGATGGGATATAAGTCCACAACAAAAATTAACCACTCAATTCATTTTAGTTTTGTTCTTCAAACTTACTTATTCTTTTTCGAGGGGGGAGAGGAATACATTCAATATTAAAATAATTTAATTTTTCATAAATGTGGATCAAGTTAAATTTGCTTAGATTCGATTTCTTCCGATTAGAAAAAGAATTTACAGGGTGATATAATCCTGGGTGCCTTCAAAGAAAGGAGGAATGTAACTTAAACTGAGTTGTCAGAAGTTGGTGATAGATTCAATAACCTAGAAGAATAATAGAATAAGGAATAAACATTGTAATAAAATATAAACGAAATGTTCGTTATTAATGTCCACTACGGCTGATCAGGGTAATAAATAGTTATATTAAACAAAGATTTAAGAATAGAAGAAGAAAGAAAATCTATTTGGGCCAATACATAAGCCTGTTTCTTTTTGTGGGTGTTGCTGATGGCCAGCCAGACTGGGTAGGCGTATGTTAATATAAGGAGTATTTTTGTTTTGTAAAGTAGTGTTGCAAAAGTCAGTTTCAGTTGTGTATTTTTGTTCATTAAAGGGTATAGTTGTGGAAGTCGTGTGTGTGCTTGTTGCAATTTAATGTGGATATGATGCCACCATGTAAGTCGTGAGTCTAAATGTACTCCGAGTTAGTGGATGCTCTGGTCCTTCGGTGTCCAAGGAATTGAGTGATGCCAAATTATCAGTTGAGGAAGATCTTCATTCTTGAAACGACGAAGAGCAAAAATCTTGGCCTGCGTTTTATCAGGGTTTAAAGAGAGCTTCCAGTTCTTAAACCATCTTGAAACCTGGATGGCTGCTTTTTGGAGGTCGAGTATGGAAGAGTTTAGAGTTACGTCTTGAGTGAGGAGGAGTGTGTCATCTGCTTATGTAGCTAATAAAGAATTCTCCACCTGCAGGATGTCACTGCAGTAGAGGATGTAGAGCAAAGGGCTAAGTATGGATCCTTGCGGTACACTGGCTCTGATATCCCGGTTCGTGTGATCAAAGAATAAAATTCAGTAAAAGAACGTTATGATTATAGATCGTTTTTTTTTTCTCCACTTGAGTTAGTTTTGTTCAATTTAAGTTGTTGATATAAAAAATGACTTATTAACAGGACTTAAATGAGTACACATTTATTTGATAATAAATGATATTATTTGAGCCAGTCTATTTGTCAACATCCTCTTATAAGGACATTTATACAAGAGGAAGGAGTATAAAATAGATTAGTTTCAAATTACAAACGAGTGAATATGTCAAGAGCAGATGAAATCCCTACCTATCCACAGGAGAGAAACTTTCTCCTCCATCCTTCTAGTCTTGGTGACACGTTTGCTGTCTCCTTTATCCTTTCTCAAGTAACTCAGCTCTCATCATGTCTACTTATTTTCTATGAATACTTTTCTTCTCTATATATAACACTTTTGAATGGAAAAGGATGCCAAAACATAGAAGTATTTTAAAATATCGGACAAATATTCGTTGGTTGTTACTCCTTAATAAATTGGCCAATAGATACTTCGAAACTTCTACTTTGACCGAAAGTGAAAACAAGAGGATTACTTTTTAATAAACGCTTTGAAACAAACTATTCTATACAGTTATTTATGGATTACGATATTAACGACTTAACGTTTAGTCCAGGATTTTGGGCGGCCCTATTACGGTTAACGAATCGGTACATTATGAAAAATATATTTTTATACGTAATTAATAAACGAACAATTTTAAATCTATTCCATAAATTATGAGCTTTGCGTGTGTGTGGGTGTGTGTGTGTGTGTGTGTGTGTGTGTGTGTGTGTGTGTGAGAGAGAGAGAGAGAGAGAGAGAGAGAGAGAGAGAGAGATAGATGCATTTATTGTCATAGGACCAATGGTCCTCTCTTACAGACAATATGTTTACTATAAACTGGTTACTACTACTATAAATCAAACTAAACTACTTATATATTAAATTAAAACTTATCCAAAAAACCGAGAGAGAGAGAGAGAGAGAGAGAGAGAGAGAGAGAGAGAGAGAGAGAGAGAGAGAGAGAGAGAGAGAGAGAGAGAGAGAGAGAGAGAGAGAGACATGAGAGGGTGGATTATTAAATATTCCGAATATTCAACAAGTTAAATTCAGAGTTAAGGGTTGACATCTCTCTCCCAATCCTTTCCCGTAACTATCTCAGTGGAACAGACCCAGAAGGACCGATGTCTATTACTTACAAGCATCTCATTAGAGATGTGTGTGTATATATATATATATATATATATATATATATATATATATATACACATCTCTAATGAGATGCTTGTAAGTAATAGACATCGGTGTGTATATATATATATATATATATATATATATATATAAAATTGTAACCTCTGTCTGTACATTGATTTTTTTCGCGAAATTTCACGATAACTTTTCGTTTCACATGTCATAGACACCATAACTGCATTTTGTTTCTTTGGGGTCTGTTTGTTTGTTTGTTTGTTTATTTGTTTGTTTGTTTGTTACCTTTTCACGCATAAACAGCTGAACCGAATTTTATGAAACTTGGTATGTATATTACTACTAGCCCAACTTAGACTTTAGGCTTTATTAATATTCTCTAAGACAATCAGGAGTGGGGGTTATAAGGGAGGCCTGAAATTAAAAATAGCGATATTTCGTTTCCTATTGCTTTTTCAGCAAATATGCACATAACAAAAGTTGTTTATTTTGTAATTTAGAGTAACTTTTGTTATATGCACTGTTGCCGTATACGGAAGTATAAATGAGTTATACGCTAAACACTATAGCGGGAGTTCACAATTTTATTTGGCACAAAAGACTCAACCGAACTAAACCAAACTCGGTATGTGAATTAGTACTAACGCCTTCCTTATAATAAGCCATACTAACATTTCTGGGGACGGGGAGGAGTGGGGGTTATAAGGAAGGCCTGAAATTAAAAATAGCGATATTTCGTTTCCTATTGCTTATTCAGCAAATATGCCTATAACAAAAGTTGTTTATTTTGTTATTTACAGTAACTTTTGTTATATACACTTTTGCCGTATACGGAAGTATAAAGGCGTTATACGCTAAAAATTATAGCGGGAGTCAACAATTTTATTTGGCACAAAAGACTCAACCGAACTAAATAAAACACTCAGTATGTGTATTAGCACGAACGCCTTCCTTATACTACACGTATAATAAGCCATACTAACATTTCTAGGGACGGGCAGGAGTGGGGGTTATAAGGGAGGCCTGAAATTAATAATAGTGATTTCCTATTGGGGCTTCGGCAAATATGCACATAACAAAAGTTGTTTATTTTGTTATTTATAGAAATTTGCTAACAATTAATTCAAATGTATGTCAATATTTTCTCCTTAATAATTCAAATCTATGCATAATGCACAGGAAACGGGAAATATGACAATATGCAGGACAGTGAAGTCTTACATAACAAATTAATTTTATTATTAACAAATCCCCAGAAACGACGGGTGTTACCCCTAAACACTGGGACGGGTAAATGTCAAAATATTGTGCAAAATAAAGCCTTGCCAAAAATATACCATCACCATTCAGCCTCAAATGAATTCCCGAGCGAAGCCGGGTATTTGAGCTAGTATATATATAAAATTGTAACCTCTGTCTGTACATTGATTTTTTTCGCGAAATTTCACGATAACTTTTCGTTTCACATGTCATAGACACCATAACTACATTTTGTTTCTTTCGTGTCTGTCTGTTTGTTTGTTTATTTGTTTGTTTGTTACCTTTTCACGCATAAACGGCTGAACCGAATTTTATGAAACTTGGTATGTATAATACTACTAGCCCAACTTAGACTTTAGGCCATATTAATATCCTCTGGGACGAACAGGAGTGGGGGTTATAAGGGAAGCCAGAAATTAAAAATAGCGATATTTCGTTTCCTATTGGTTTTTCGGCAAATATGAACATAACAAAAGTTGTTTATTTTGTTGTTTAGAGTAACGTTTGTTATATACACTTTTTTCGTATACCGAATTATAAACGAGATATACGCTGAAACCTATAGCGGAGGTGAACAATTTTATTTGGGACAAAAGACCCAACCGAAATAAATAAAACTCGGTATATGTATTAGCACTAACGCTTTCATTATAACAAGTCATACCAACATTTCTAGGGACGGGCAGGAGTGGGGGTTATGAGGGAAGCTAGAAATTAAAAATAGCGATATTTCGTTTCCTATTGGGTTTTCGGCAAATATGAGCATAACAAAAGTAGTTTATTTTGTAATTTAGAGTAACTTTGGTTATATACACTATCGTCGTATACCGAAGTATAAAGGTGTTATACGCTAAATATTATAGCGGGAGTCAAAAATTTTATTTGGCACAAAAGACTCAACTGAACTAAACCAAACTCGGTATGTCAATTAGCATTAATTCTTCCATGATTATAAGCTATATAAAAATTTTTAGGTTAGAACGGGAGTGGGGGTTATAAGGGAGGCCTGAAATAAAAATTCGCGATATTTCATTGTCTATTTGTCTACGGGAAATATGACAATTTGGAGGACAGTGAAGACTTCATAAAAAATTAATTTTATTATTAACAAATGCCAACAACGGGAATTAACCCTAAACACTGGGACGGGTAAATGTCAAAATATTGTGTAAATTAAAGCCTTGCCAAAAAAACACCATCACCATTCAGCCTCAAATCAATTCCCGGGCGAAGCCGGGTATCTGAGCTAGTATATATATATATATATATATATATATATATATATATATATATATATATATATATATATATATATAAAATTGTAACCTCTGTCTGTACATTGATTTTTTTCGCGAAATTTCACGATAACTTTTCGTTTCACATGTCATAGACACCATAACTGCATTTTGTTTCTTTGGTGTCTGTTTGTTTGTTTGTTTGTTACCTTTTCACGCATAAACAGCTGAACCGAATTTTATGAAACTTGGTATGAGTATTACTACTAGCCCAACTTAGACTTTAGGCTATATAAATATTCTCTAAGACAAATAGGAGTGGGGGTTATAAGGGAGGCCTGAAATTAAAAATAGCGATATTTCGTTTCCTATTGCTTTTTCAGCAAATATGCCCATTACAAAAGTTGTTTATTTTGTAATTTAGAGTAACGTTTGTTATATGCACTTTTGCCGTAAACAGAAGTATAAATGAGTTATACGCTAAAATCTATAGCGGGAGTCCACAATTTTATTTGTCACAAAAGACTCAACCGAACTAAACCAAATTCGGTATGTGAATAAGCACTAACGCCTTCCTTATAATAAGCCATACTAACATTTCTTGGGACAAGCAGGAGTGGGGGTTATAAGGAAGGCCTGAATTTAAAAATAGCGGTATTTCGTTTCTTATTGCATTTTCGGCAAACATGAACATAACAAAAGTTGTTTATTTTGTTATTGGAGTAACTTTTGTCATATTCATTTTTGTCTTTTAACAAAGTATAAACGAGATATACACTATAAACTAAAGCGGGAGTCAACGATTTCATTGAGCGCTAACGAGTAAACCGAACTTACAAAAACTCGGTATGTCAATTAGCATTAATTCTTCCATGATTATAAGCTATATTAAAATTCTTAGGTTAGAACGGGAGTGGGGGTTATAAGGGAGGCCTGAAATAAAAATTCGCGATATTTCATTGTCTATTTATCTACGGGAAATATGACAATTTGGAGGACAGTGAAGACTTACATAAAAAATTAATTTTATTATTAACAAATGCCAACAACGGGAATTAACCCTAAACACTGGGACGGGTAAATGTCAAAATATTGTGCAAATTAAAGCCTTGCCAAAAAAATACCATCACCATTCAGCCACAAATCAATTCCCTGGCGAAGCCGGGTATCTGAGCTAGTATATATATATATGGTAATTGATATGAAATAAGTGAATACTCAGCCTTATAGGCGATTAATGATAATAAAACATTTATATAATAGATCTGATTTTACTGAAATAAAAGTTCTTTATATTTGTCTCAATCTTATAAAAACATTGTAAAACAAATATAGAAGCTGACCACATCCTTGAAGCTTCAAATGACTCTATTTTTAAGATGAGTCAATAAGAAATCTAGCTTTTTACATTTGAAGATTATTCAGGAATCCAACTGGACTTAGTAAGGGCTAGGAATAATATTTTATATTTTTGATTAACAAACAGGAAGATATATGCTAGGTGATTTTATTTTTAAAGAAAAATGTTTATCAACTGCATGCTATATAATGAAATTAATCTCACTGTTTATAGAAAAATAGTGGGTGCATTTTTCCCAATAAGCCCATCAATAATAATAGTTGCTTAAATAATCATAAAAATCAGCAAGTTTCCTCGTCAACAAGAAGGAGGAAGTAGTTGTGGGCAATGTAGTAATCGCAGATCCCTAGGAGTTATCAAAGCACTAACGCAGAACATATTAAATTGCTTGTAATAAAAAACAAATCAATACAAGGACACAACAAGAGGAGGGAATGTTTCAGAATCAAAACATTTACAGAATGCCCTGTTTTAGCAGAAAACATGATTTCTGATGTATATAAAGAAACCTACATGGATTAGAGCAGGGGTCACCAAACTACGGCCCGAGGGCCACATCCGGCCCGCGGACAGATTTTGTCCGGCCCGCGGAGAGCTAGCATACTTGAAAACTCCTTTTAGAGAACATATTTTTTATAGCAAATTAAATTTAGTTTACTGAAGTATAATAATTTTATGTTGAATAATTATTAATATGACATCTACATTGATATGGTCATGGGCTAACTACTCATAACATTGTTGTAGGCTTATTGTTATTGTTTTTGTGATAAGTTGGATAAAGAAACACAGAATTGTAATGAGTAAAGACATGCATAATATGCAGAAAATTTAACTTCAGTATATAATAACTAACAAATTATTGAAATGAATCCAACTAAAATTTTATACATTTTAAATAAAAACATAACTTATAACAAGCATAATGACATATGAAATACTAATGAGATTTATGTAATTGAGATTTTCCACTGACAATAGCTTGTAGTTGTGGACTAATTTTACTTGTACCAATTATTAAAAGAGATTTAAGATGCTCATCAGTTAATTTAGATCTGTAAACATTTTTTGTGTACTTCAGTTTGGAGAAGGTCTTCTCACACAAATAAGTAGTACCAAAAACAGAAAAGTCCGTTTTGCGGACTTTAGTCCGATTTGCAGCCTTTTTTAAACGTTGCGTACTTTTTCGGACTTTTTTTTCATCAGTGGACTATTTCACTTTTTACCACCGGCAACAATGATAATATGGTTTTGGCCCTCGGAACTTATTGGAGTAATCAGTATGGCCCTAAGGCTGGAAAGTTTGGAGACCCCTGGATTAGAGGAACAATACATTTTGATTGAAACATTTCTAAGTACGTTAGTAGAATCTGGATAGGTAATACTTAATTTAATGTGTAAATAACAAATATGATGTTTATATATATATATATATATATATATATATATATATATATATATATAAAATTGTAACCTCTGTCTGTACATTGATTTTTTTGGCGAAATTTCACGATAACTTTTCGTTTCACATGTCATAGACACCATATCTGCATTTTGCTTCTTTCGTGTATGTTTGTTTGTTTGTTTGTTACCTTTTCTCGCATAAACGGCTGAACCGAATTTTATGAAACTTGGTATGTATATTACTACTAACCTAACTTAGACTTTAGGATATATTAATTTTCTCTGAGACGAACAGGAGTGGGGTTATAAGGGAAGCCTGAAATTAAAAATATCGATATTTCGTTTTCTATTGGTTTTTCGGCAAATATGCACATAACAAAAGTTGTTTATTTTGATTATTTAGAGTAACTTTTGTGATATACACTTTTGTCGTATACCGAAGTTTAAATGCGTTATACGCTAAAAATTAGAGCGGGAGTCAACAATATTATTTGCCAAAAAAGACTCAACCGAACTAAATAAAACTCGGCATGTGTATTAGCATTGAGGCCTTCATTATAATAAGCCATACCATCATTTCTATGGACGGGCAGGAGTGGGGGTTATAAGGGAAGCCTGAAATTAAAAATAGCGATATTTCGCTTTCTATTGGTTTTTCCGCAAATATAAACATAACAAAAGTTGTTTATTTTGTAATTTGGAGTAACTTTTGTTATATACACTTTTGTCGTATACCTAAGCATAAATGAGTTATACGTTACAACTTTAGCTGGAGCCAACAATTTTATTGGGCACTAACGGTTGAACCGAACTTAACAAAACTCGGTATGTCAATTACCATTAATTCTTCCATGATTATAAGTTATATTAAAATGTTTAGGTTCAAACGGGAGGGGGGTTATAAGGGAGGCCTGAAATAAAAATTCACCATATTTACATGTATAAGAGACGGGAAATATAAAAATATCGAAGACAGTGAAGCTTTATCGAACAAATAATTCTATTATTAGTAAATGCACGGCAACGACGGGTATCAATCGTAAACACTGGGACGGGTAAATGACAAAATATTGTGCAATGTAAAGCCTGCTAAAAAATACCATCACCATTCAGCCTCAAATGAATTCCCGGGCGAAGCCGGGTATCTGAGCTAGTATATATATATATATATATATATATATATATATATATATATATATATATATATATATATATATATACACACACACATAAATACAATAAGAAAGTCTTGCAATAAAAATACTTTATTTTTTCACAATAGCTTCTACCACACAAAAATAAATTATCCTAGAAACCGGACTCAGGAAGCTTATGTGCATGCTGAAAAGATCTGCGCATACCCTCACGTAATCCCGTCTATCATATTTCAAAAATTCCCAGGTTCCCATATATACCTTTTTAGGAGGTTTTCCTTAAGGGAAATCAGCTCTTGAGGTAATCATGATGCAGTCTGCGATTTCCTCGAACGTCCATCGATCTTACCCAGGAGATGAAACCTAGGTCCGAGGTATATTTTCCGGATCTCAGTTATTAGACAAGTTATACACACTTTCTTTTTCTCAGCGTACAGTAAACCACCACTTCATCTCATGGAATTTATACTTAAAAATATAAACTATATGGTGAAATGAGATCAATAGTGTGTCTTTGATTAGTTATTCTAATAAGTATTTAGCTTAAGCTCCTTATGAGTGGTTAGGGGTTGTTAGGGTGTTATGGCTGATATAGTGTGGTATTTTCACATTAGCCTACATGTGTAGGCTACAACACTATTATTTGGAATTTCTCCCCATGTGTCACTAATGTTACTACGGTCCATACACACGTTTTTATGGATGAGAATAGAAACTGCAAGTTTACATAGATTAGTAAATATTAATTCAAGAAATATTAGTGATAATAGCAAAGTTTATACTATTCAATTCATAAAACTATTTGCCATTCATTAATATAATAAGTAACAATTCTAAACTAGAAAAACAATAACTATGTAAACAACTATATATATTCGGAATTTTCTTAAAGTTTTGGAGCACCGCTTCGCGAAGATGGTTCAATGGTAATGGAAACAAGGTGAGAGGGAGACACAAAAACCAGTGGGCCAACTCTGCATCCCATACTTGGGGAAGTTCTCCGAGAAGATCGGACGTATGTTAGAAAAGGTTGGCCTTCGTACTGCCTACCGAAGTCAAAGCTCCCTAAAAGAACTCCTTCCAAGAATTAAGGATGCGGTCGATCCACTAGATAGATCTGCTGTGTATCGGATTGCTTGCTTGACTTGCGGAAGCTCATATGTGGGGCAAAGTGGAAGGAAGTTAAGGAGCAGAGTAAAAGAACGCCTTTCCACCAAGTTTTCGGAGGTCCGAAAGCACGTCTTGAATGAAGGCCACGATGCTAATTCTGTTGAGTTCGAGGTGCTCGACCACCTTGGCAAAGGGTGAAAAATGGACTTGGTGGAACAGATCTGGATCAGGATGGATATGCTGGAGGACAATATTATTATTAGAGGGGAGGGTGGCGTGCTCAAGCATGTTCCGCCCTCTGCCCTTGCCCGAGTAGGCTCTCAGTCTCGTCGGAGATTGACTCCTGTTCATTCTATTGTATGTTTGATTTAATAGTTGTTTATTTAGAACATGTTTTAGTTTATCACTTTTTCCTTAAATGTTTGCATATTTATATTTGTTTTTAGCTTTTTAATAAGTTGGCTTTACCTTTTAATTGATTTATATTATTTATTTATATTTCATGTTTTTACATAAATGTATTTTTTGTGTCACAGAGCACTGAAGATGAGGCGGTTCGCCCCGTAAGTACTCTGTTTTTAATAAAAGAAGTGTTAAAACTGGAGGTGTTTACCTTGTGTTAACCTTCTTATCCATCCGATAATAACATATACGTTACTATTAAATATAAATAAATGTATATACATATCTGCTTTACACAATAAGTATTGTTATATACTTTAAGCATTATATTATACCAAAACTATTAGTTATTTATTGAATTATTTCAGACTTGGTAAAGCATGATAAATACAAAAGGCCTCGTTTGTCTAAACGTTTTAGAAAATAGTTACAGGTATTGTGTTTTTCCTTAGAACCTTCTTCAAGTAATAGAAATATATTCATGTATGGTATCTAATTATTTAAATGATTTGATTTCAATAGAAAGTTAATACTTTAAATATGTATAAATATAACCTTTGATATCTGACTGGTATTTCAAATACTAATAAACTTTTTCAACCTCTTCTGAAGGAATGACCTTTATGATTTATGAGGACCTATGGCGTATATTCTAGAATTGCTATGATTCAATACGGAGAGGATATCCTGGATTCGGTAAGCACCCTCCAGAGGGCCAGGCTAAGATATTTCAAGGATAATCCCTAGGGAACCCTCCATCACTAGCCTTTTTTCAACCCGACTTGTAGCCATCTCCTTTCCTTCAACTCTCATATGAAACTCATAAAGCTCTCTGTAAAATCGTTTTGAAAATATAGTTCAGGATTTGAATCTCATCCTGATTCTCATAAGCTATTATGTAGATGACGTAGGGAAAAATCAAAATACTACCTTAGTAATGATGCATTCCCAGCGGAAAGCTGATTCAGGAAACGCATAGATGAAGCGTTTAACGGATGAATAGATTATTCGGTTCATTAAATGGTGGTTACTCAACTAGAGAGGAGTGGTCTATACTGAACGCCAGTCTTTCATAAACTAAGATATCTAAATAGCATGTTGCAGCTAACCTGCTTATTCAGCGACCTCCATTATACATAATATATGATATATATTTCATAAACAACAAATCTATCGGGTTGGGTAATCATAAACATTGTTCAATAAAATAGGTAGACGAAATTTATGCATGTTTGGAGGATAAAATAGTAATTTTAAATGGTTCAAAGTAATACAACTAAATGAATAATTGCATTTTCTTGTCTTTGAGATAAGAAGAACAAAAAAAGAACTGGCAATGTCAACATTTTAATTTTGTTGATTTACTTTTATTACATAATCTTAAAACGTTTTCTTCAAAAACTTTGAATTTCATTGAGAATTCGTCTTAAAAATGAGTGTTATCAGGCAGACCTTTACCCAAGTACGTCAAAAAACTTTACCCAAAAGCAATAAAAAAAAATTCTGCTCGCAAGTTCTGCGTAAACTAAGCAGAGTTTCCATTTTCAACAGATGACCCATTTTAATATATTTATTCTGCAATAAAAAAGCTTAAGTAGAAATTTATTTGATTTATTGTAGGCTGAAACAAAAAAAAAAAAAAATACAAATATTTCAGTTGTATTCAAGTGTGATAAACAAAAATTGAACAACAATTATAGTACGTTACTTTGTCAATAGATTTGGTTAAATTACATAATAAAGAAAGTATATATGATTATATATTTTAGTATTTCATTAAACTACCACACCTTTTTTTCTGATGTCGGTGTGCAACGAATAAAGTCATCAGTTTTTGATTAATCAGTTAAATGGAGTATGTTATTGATAAAATAAAAATTAAGTATAATATTGATCAAATTAACGTTATGGAGTGTAGAACGTAAATTTAATTTAAAAGCATATTTCATTGTTCCTAAAATAGTGTTGGTCTGATGAAATGAATATTTGGAGTATTATGATATAAGTTAGGCATTAGGTATTTCATTTGCTTATTGCTAACAGGAATCAAAGAGAGTTATTTCATTTCATTATTAACCCATTTTATTCCACTGCCCCAAAAATGGGGCAGTCATAAACCAATGCTTTTCTTTTTTTCTAAGCGATTTTTTGCGTTCAAAACTGGTTTCACATTATATTGGAACCACTGAAAAGCGATTTTTATGAATGATATATTTTAAACTGCTTTAAGATATTCACAGTCCCCCTGTAAACAAAGGATTACTTGGGGGTCGTGCTATAGAAAGTTGGTACTTTCTTTTTCAAGAGCAGTAATTATTGTGCTTTAACTTTTTGACAATAAATTACTTTATAATGTACGCAACTATGATTAGTAATACAAAATTTATCAAAAATCTGTAATTTATGGAATTTATTACATGTTATATTGGATGCCCATTTTTTGGGGCAGTGGAAACGGCCGGGTCCATTTATCTAAACATCATTTTTTTACTTTATTTTTCAAATATACACAGCTGAAGTAGCTTTTTCACTAATTAAACTTAGTGATGATTCATTTAGAGCAGCAGTGTACATTGAGGGGCCCACTCATGTAACCCTGGCCCACATTGAGGGGGGTACATATATGTAACTTGGAGAGTAATGTACTGGGAGGAAAGTAAGACACAATGAGGCTGTCTAAAATTGCATGTCCCACAATCAATTTGATGAAATATTTTCACGTTTGTGCGAATAATAATCTAGCCGAAGGTTAGGCCAACTTTTCAGGCACCTAAATGGTATGAATGGTTGAACTCTTATAACTATGAGCCTGATTTGGCAATGGTGCCTTATTTCGGTCGGCAAGGGGCAAAGCAACACATCTATGGAAAACCCATTAGATTTGGGTTCTAGGTGTGGTCATATACACCACTACGTTACTTGGTTCAGAGTGGGTCATACCAATGTGCCAATACCTGAAAAACCCAACCTCATCTAGGTCTTCAAGGATCTGTAATTCTTCACTACGGTCAAGAATTACAGACAATACGATTATGGTACTGGCACTATAAAGAGTAAACAAACTGAGTATGACATACTAATCAAGGAGAGATTGCTAAAAAAGAAGAACCGAGGCTCATATGACCAAATAACTAGAAACAAAATGGGATTATAAGTTTGGCTAGATATCGCAAACAATAGTATGGTGATTATAACTTTGACTCAGCATGGTGCCGAAACCGTGCAGAAGGGGAAAAGGTGCAATTCTGTAGAAAAAAGAAGATACTAATAGACCAAAAATACATTGTAGCTCAGAACAATAAATGTATGGGCAGAGTCCACAAGTTATTTGAAAATATGTCTAACCCCAGAATAAACATCTGATCAAAGAAACGGTAAACACCATTTTTGGGATGCAACATTATTCAATGCGTTGTGGATTATGGATATAATAATGTTCTATTTGTAGTTTGTGAATAAAAATAATTTAAAAAAATGTTAATTGATTTATAATGGACCCGTACCCTTCCATTCCCACTGCCCCAATTTTGGGGCGGGGGGCAAAACCCCCTTTAGGGTTTTAGGTTTTTGATACTTTGCAGGAGCACTACTATTGGAGTAATTTCATTGTGTACGGAGTTTAAACCTGAAATATTAATTTTTGAAAATTTGGGATGAAATGGGTTAATATTCTAGTAATGCAAACATGAACACCAATGATTGAAAATTAAAGTTGCAACAAGTGGGGTGGAATGTGGGCGATAGATATAAAGAACAGCCCAAGGAATGACGTTTTATTGAACCAACTCATAATAAGAGAGACATTATTGTTATTTCACTCTCTGAACCCTTTCATCTTTTTATCTTTAGTACTACGTAAAACGTTTAATTAGAGAATTTCGTGGCGATCAAACAAATATATATATATATATATATATACATTTATTAAAAAATCAGTAATAAACGTTGTTGATTAGAGTTCTTTTGGATTGCAAAAAAAAAAACACAGGCAACCTCCAGAACAATGCACTACAAACTTGGTTATTCTTATTCTTAACTACTACTCCCACTATGCACGGACAGCTTCACTGTTCATCATCATTACTTTATTAACAGTAGGGCTGTTCTTTATATCTATCGCCCACATTCCACCCCACTTGTTAGAACTTTAATTTTCAATCATTGGTGTTCATGTTTTCATTACTTGAATATTAATAATAAAATGAAATAACTCTTTCCATTTCCTATTAACAATAGGCAAATGAAATACCTAATACCAAGCTTAAATCATAATTAGCTCACGCCAGCAAGGGGGCTATGCCCCAATAGCCCCCTTGACCCCTTAACAAAGCGCCATGACTGACCTTCGGGATCGCCGTAAATCAACCCGGGCTTCACCCTTGTGATTTCTAAATTTTAATTATACATATGTTTTCCAGATTCGTAATTATTAACGTTACATCTCTAAAGTTCATCTGAAAGAAATGATCCCCATTCGGTTGGGAAATAATTTATTTCATGTCATTCTAGAAGAAAGAAGATGAAAAAAGTTTACTATTTACCTGACGAAAAATGAATGACCTATATTCACGAAAACCTTTATAATAAGAGAAAAAAATAGATATAAATTGTATAATTAAATTTACATATTATGAAATCGTTACCAAGTACATTACCTTGAAAAATATCCATTAGAATAAACCGTTTTATTTACTTTTGTAAATGGGGAAAGTAGGAAAAGACTATTTAAATGACAACAATTGCCATAAGTAAACATAAGTAAAGTTATAATATAAGTGAAATAAGGAATTAAAAGTTTTAGCAAATAAAAAACATTGAGAGTAATGAAAAGAAAAGGAAAAATAAGAGAAGGAAAAGAAGTCGTTTTAGTTCATTGATAATCTGGTAGAATGTGCATTACACGTCTTTACAAAACCAATAATTGAAAAAAGTCAAAACCCTCAAAAATAATAATGAAAATTGAATAACTATAAATGAAGAAAATAAAACAATTTCGAAATTTAATCAGCTTAAAATAAATTTTGATAATAAACAACAGAGTCTGAAAGTGAAAACCTTACGCTGCTGCAAGCAGCTTTATTTAGACGACATACTTAAACTCTAACGACATATATTAGATAGTAATATTTCATTACATTTCCATTAACCTCGCCCTTCGCCCTTCCACCGTAGACCGAGGTGGTCTTTGGGCGTCCGTAGCGAAGTGATTGCCGGAACATGGGCCGAAATCGGTGTGGGCTTAGGACCAATAGGAGAGGAGGGAGAGCAGCAGAAAGAGGGGAGTTTTAGGAGAGTGGATTTTGGGGGGTCCGTACGGAGTGCGGTACTGGAAATCGCCTCCGTGGTTACCTAGACCGTTCGCTCGAGCTGAAAAATGACGCTTCGAAAAGAAAAAATGAGGTAATAGAAGGGGAGATTCGCGGGTCACAAGAAAAGAATACTTTCGAGTTGGATCGTCATTTGTCGGGAGTCGGCGGTTATTCGCGTTTAAGGCGTCGAACGAAAGGTATGTATCCGAGTGTGTTTCCCCCGATCGGTAAAGCGATACTCGAATTTATCGCGTCGGGGGGGGGGGGGCGGTTCGGAATAAAAAATTTCGGAAGGGCTTATCTCGACGAACAAAACGGTACCTCAATCACGAAAATCCGCCGAGCGCTTTGGGCTAAACAATTCAGAAAGAAAACGGGCTTGTGGCTTTAAATTATAGAAAGAATTATAGTATACTCCAAGTATTGACCAACAGACCAACAGTATGTTAGGAAATATGAAATCAATCCAGTGAAATATGTTTTCAAATTAAATTTACGTTCTACACTCCATAACGTTAATTTGATCAATAGTATACTTCATTTTTTTTTACCAATCCTTTTACTCCATATTTAACTGATTCAATCAAAACTGATGACTTCTTTGCACAGCGACATCAGAGAAAGATGTGTGGCAGTTTAATGAAATAGTAAGATGTATAATCATATATATCTTGTTATTATGTAATACCACCAAATCTATTGACAAAGTAACATACTATATTCTGAGTTGGTAGATAAAAACAAGGGTTAAAGAACATTTCACCACAAAAACAAGTGAAATGAAAAAACACCTAATGGCCGAAAATCATGACCAGGACTCTCTACAATTGGAAGTTTTGCACCACCTACCTAAGGGAAGGAAAATGGACAGGGTTGAGGGACTAGAGATTAGATTGGATCTTCTAACGGCAAAGAAAAACATTAATATTAAAGAGGATGTCTGCCCTCTAAAATTTGTTCCAACAGCCTCTTTACCTCAACTAGCTGGAATGAAAAGCCAGTCTAGCTCCAAGAGCCGACAGGTCAACATCGAAAACCTTCGGTAAGTCCCCTCTGTCTCCCTTTCTCTTCTTTGTATTGTAAAACGTCTTTGTTCATATAGGGTTTCTTTCAGTTAGTTTTAACTGTCTACTTGTACCAACCTAATTTAAAAATAACTGTTGATGATTGAAATGTTTTATATTTTATTTAGTTCCACGTTAGATTTTATATGTTTTTAGTCCTAAGAAAAATAAATTTTTTGTTATATGTGCCTAACATATTTTATAGAAAATTGTAACTATTATTGTGTGTGTCAACAGGGCACTGACGATGATGCACAGCATCGAAAGCGCTTTGCCGTATTATTAAATTATTATAGTGGAAGCGTAGCCTACATTTTTTCATCCTACTAACATACTATAATTGTTGTTCAATTCTTTTCTATCACACTCGAATATAACTGAAATATTTATATTTTTTTTTGTTTCAGCCTTCACTAAACCACGTAAATTTCTTCGTAATCTTTTTATTACAGAAGAACTAGTTTAAGATGTGTCATATGTTGAAAATGGAAACTCTGCTTAGTTTACGCAGAACTTGCGAGCAGAATTTTTTTTATTGCTTTTGGGTAATGTTTTTTAACGTACATGGGTAAAGGTATGTCTGATAACAATAATGTTTAAGACAAATAAAATACTTCTAAGTTTTTGAAGAAAATTATTATGATTATTTAATAAAAGCAAATCAACAACGTTAGAATGTTGACATTGCCAGTTCTTTTTTTGTTCTTCTTATCTCAAAGAAAAGAGTATTCTTATTCATTTATTTGTATTAATTTGAATAATTTAAAATTTACTATGTTATCCTCCAAACAGGCATAAATGCGTCTATGTATCTTATTGAACAATTTTTATGATTACCCAACCCTATAGATTTGTAGTTTATGAAATATATATATATTTCGGTCTTTCACAGTAATATATGCACAACCCTTCGTCAGTAATTCGTGTGGTATTTGTAAGTTAATACGTTGATGTCATACAAAGAGACGTCAATAGGACAGCTAACTGGTAACTTAGAGAAGAGAACAAAGGTGAATGAATAGGAGAGGAGCAATCAGGACAATAAAAAAAAGAAAAAGCAGTCAGGGGACTGCCGGTAGAAGTGAAAACTCCTTTAGCTTTGATCGCTCAATTTTGGCATTGCTGAGAAATTTTTTTTACGAAGTCTTATTTTAAAAATATTTTTAGTTATTTATCAATAAGTAACAGTTATGTTCTATTTTACATGAAAAAATGAAATGACAAAAATAATAGTGATAAAAAAAATAATGTACCACGAATTGTTTTATTTATCAATATAAAATACTATACATAATTATTTCCGTTATTTTACATAAAAGAAAAAAATTACATTTCAGAATTATTACAAATGCTTTACAAAAATAAGTTAAGTACACTCAGAAAAATCAATTTCTATCCATAATTTCAACAACTCTTGCACCATCATCACTGCCAGCATCATCACCAATTTCTAAAACTGATACAATCGGTATATGGTAGCTAAAGTAGGATACAAACAGTTTTGATTCAAATTTATTTAAATATCGGAATTTATTTAAATATTCGAATTTATTTATTTAAATATTCGAATTTATTTAAACTTCGGATTAAAATATCTATGAAAGTAAAAATGGTAGATATATATTGTATCTGTGAACGAAATGATGCTGGTTTTGTCCTATTTAAAATGTTATGCGAACGAAAACTCTAGCTAATTTGATTCAGGAGTTATGAAGAAAAGAAGCTCCTTTAGCTTTGAGTTGAGTACTAGGGGTGGCGGTGGCGGTGTCGCGATTTCATACTTTTTTCCTCTCCCGCAAATGCTTCCTTACGGGGTGCACAACGAGCCTAAAGAAGTTTTCACTTCAATTGTAAATAAACTATCAAATGATTAGGTTATAAAATACCATATGATTTTATTTCTAAACCTTAGTACTAGGGGTGGCGGTGGCGGTGTCGTGATTTCATACTTTTTTCCTCTCCCGCAAATGCTTCCTTACGGGGTGCACAACGTGCCTAAAGAAGTTTTCACTTCAAAAAATCCTTTGGTAAACGCCGCACGTGACCACAAAGCCGCTTTGCTCAATGGAAACTCGCACACATACTTTATATATATATATATATATATATATATATATATATATATATATATATATATATATATATATAACTGAAAATAATAATGGAATAAGCAAAGAAAAGAGGATTGGGAGAAAACCATTTCAGAGACAAGGAGATAAGGTAAATAGAGGAATATTGAGTTTTAATTTCAACTCCAATATATTCAATATATATATAAAATTGTATCCTCTGTCTGTATATTGATTTTTTTCTCGAAATTTCACGATAACTTTTCGTTTCACATGTCATAGACACCATAACTGCATTTTGTTTCTTTCGTGTATGTTTGTTTGTTTGTTACCTTTTCACGCATATACGGCTGAACCGAATTTTATGAAACTTGGTATGTATATTACTACTAGCCCAACTTAGACTTTAGGCTATATTATTATTCTCTAAGACAAACAGGAGTGGGGGTTATAAGGGAGGCCTGAAATTAAAAATAGCGATATTTCGTTTCCTACAAAACACTCAACCGAACTAAGTAAAACCCGGTATGTGTATTAGCACTATCACCTTTATTATAATAAGCCATACCAACATTTCTAGGGACGGGCAGGAGTGGGGGTTGTAAGGGAGGCCTGAATTCAAAAATAGGGGTATTTCGTTTTCTATTCGTTTTTCGGCAAATATGAACATAACAAAAGTTGTTTATTTTGTTATTTAGAGTAACTTTTGTTATTCACACTTTTGCCGTATACGGAAGTATAAATGAGTTACAAGCTAAAAAACTTTAACGGGAATCAACAATTTTATTTGGTACCAAAGACTCAACCGAACTAAGTAAAACTCGGTATGTGTATTAGCACTATCATCTTTATTATAATAAGCCATACCAGCATTTCTAGGGACGGGCAGGAGTGGGGGTTGTAAGGGAGGCCTGAATTCAAAAATAGCGGTATTTCGTTTTCTATTCGTTTTTCGGCAAATATGAACATAACAAAAGCTGTTTATTTTGTTATATAAAGTAAAGTTTGTTTCATTCACTGTCGTATACCAAGTATAAATGAAATATACACTGAAAACTAAAACGGTAGCCGACAATTGTATTTGGCACTAAAGATTGAACGGAACTTAACAACACTCGGCATGTCAGTTAGCATTATTTCTTAAACGATTAAATGCTTTATTAATTTTTTTTAGGTTCATTTTTTTTAGGAGGGGGGGGGGGTTATAAGAGAAGCCTAAAATAAAAATTCGCAGTATATTACATTTTCTGTTCGGTTTTCAGTCACTGTTGGTCTTTGTACCGTATCAAGGGAAAGGAAGTTTAATTCAAACATAGTTTGCTGGGCAGAACACTTTCTATGATTATGAATTATATATGAAGAAAAATTACATGCCCAGGAGACGGGAAATATAATAATATTGTGGACAGTGAGGCCTTACATAACAAATAATTTCATTATTAACAAATCCATCGCATCGACGGGTATACATTGGAAAATGTTAAAATATTGTGAAAAGTAAAGGCTTGCACAAAAACAAAAAAAAACAAAAAAAAAAAACCATCATCATTAAATCTCAAATGAATTCCCGAGCGAAGCCGGGTACCTTAGCTAGTAATATATAAAGAGAGAGGTATTTAAAACTTATATCATGAATTTTCATTTTCTTAATAGTAATTTTTTATCTATTGCAAAATGTTTTAAGAAATAACCCATTTGAAACCATGGAATATGACTTCATTATAACGTTACTAAAAAAATGCCATCCCCTGTAGAACTTTAGTTATTTTTTTTTATCATTAGATTATTATTATTTTTATATCTTAAATTAAAAGTCAATCCCTCCAAATCCTTCAATAAAATAACAAAATTAATACTTAAGTTTACATATTTGCCAAAATCTCAAGTTGAAATGTTATAGTCTACACTCAGTTCAGTAAATATATTTGAAGAAAACAGAATAAACAGATAGAAGAATAATAGAAATAAAACAACATTTAAAACAGCCAATAAATGTTTAAGATTTTACACGCACGACCACGCTATGTACAAAATTAAAATGCTAAAATAAATATCGCAAATTATATAAACATACAAGCACGAGGAATCTAATAGTCTGTATATCGGGTTCCTCTAAGTAAATCCCCAGATCTAGCACAATGTGCATACCGCATTTTCAATATCAAATGAATCTGCATCACCCAGAAAACAACGTTCCAGATATTCGGAGGATCTCAGGACATCTGTTAGGGTGTTTAACACCTGCTCGACTGATGTTTATGAAGTTGGTCTAGTAGTGTATATACAATCGATTTATATTTTTTTTTATTTGTTCAGAAAAATAATTCAAGCCACATAAAGATTCATTACAGTATACCTATTTTTTATTTCGCGTGAATCGAGCAGTAAATTAAGCATTAATGTTTTCCAGAAATACCAAACACAAGATACTATATTCAACCCTTCATAAGCTTCTCAACTTATATTACCAATTGAAGGGTTGCTAGAAAAAACCCTACTAGTCAAAAAAACTCTGAAAAATGAGATATAGGTGGCATTGTGTAGTGTACAGTATTGCTCATATACTGATACAATCGAATCCGACAAAAACACCTCGTCGGACTGTTTCGGGAGTTAAAAATACGGCGATTCCGCAAAACCCCACTAGTCAGGAACGCTTCGACTAAGGACATTCTACAACTTGCTGACTAGCTGGAAAATGCTGCAAGCAAGGAGTTTTACACGAGACTGTTTGCCCCAGCTGCAGCAGCCGACTCACCTTGCCTTGGCTATGAAACTGACAACGATGTCAATTGTGATGGATGTGAAGATTGATTTTTCCAACGTTATTGTACACGTTATTCAACATTGTGCTTCATAATTTTTCTTAAATTGTTCATTTTTCTTGTTACAATTATTAAATCAAATAAACAAGTGAATCAATATGCCGAATACTATTTATTCTACCTGATCATTTTATCTATATGATATTTGGCTTTTATGTTGAATTCCACCAAAAACCCTATTAGTCCAGAACATTCTTCTTCCCCATTGAATGAGGATATATTTGATTATCAGTAAATTAGTATAAATAACATTCCTGATCCCCAAGGAGTTGTTTTAAAAAAATCAAAATTTTACTCCCTCATGGAATGAAGATGAACGGTTTTCTTTAGGTTACCAAAAAAAGGTTTTTTTGGACTAGGGTTTTTTTTTTTTCTAGCAACCCTTCAATTGTACTCTCAACTCTATAAAATTGTCTTAAGAGAATTAGAAAACATTGGTATAAATGTGCTGATGTTGGCGTAAAAGACGTCGTGTTAAATTTAATCAAGAGAAGCAAAGAGAGCGTGTGTTAGAGTTGCAGGGTTATTCGCCGGGAAGTGTGCCAGGCTAGCTTAATCAACACCTTTGCCAAGGAGAGCTAGTGCAAGCTCTGAGGGACAGCGCCCTCTTCTCTCCAACAAAAAAAAATCTACAACACAGAGAGAAATGTTAGCTGGCGGCTGGTTGGCTAACACTTCCGACTCAGCGTACTTTAGTGTTGCTTAGGACCTAAGCCAAGTATTTAGGATCTTGGCTCGACGAACCGAAAATGGGATACTTGTAATTGCATTTGTCCTAGCCGTAATAGAGGTACATTATACGCCACGATTTGCACATTGCTTGGCAGGAAGCTTATGATAAGTCATTATAAGTTTCTTTATTCAATCCACTGCCACGCCTTATCTGCAGAAGTTGTTGATAGATATACTTGTATGAAGACAATAATTATCCTTTGTAAAATTAAAGTTTCAGTACGTAATTTTTTTTTTTTAACAAATAAAGATATAATCTTGGATTAAAGTAATCTGATGCTCTATTCGATATTAGGTTAATATTTAATTATTTATTTATTAGCGTCAACTTTATGCAACTATGGCTAATTGGGACGGGTTATCTACAGGTTACCACCCTTTTCTAGATAGGGTGGGGCTAAGGATTTTATTTAATGAGTTCGTCACTAAACTCTCATGGCCAACCTGAGCCCCACTAGATTAATATTAGTGGTCAAATAGAATAAATATTCTGCCCACATTTATTCCATTAGATTAATATTAGTGGATAAATGTTGGCAGAATATTATAAATTATATTACCACGCTCTACTTTCACACCACTTTTTTATACACTCGACATGTCCCGTATGCTCGACAGCCTCTTTGGTCTCTGGGGGTATCGTCTGGTAAATTCTTTATGGATCTAGCAGTTCCTCATATTCCACGGTGCCTTAAGTACCCTTTAAAGGAGCTTATTTGGAAAGCTTCAGTCTGTTCATGCTAATGTTGATGGTGCCGAACCAAATGGGACAAGCGTAAGTACGTGTTTGGGGAGGCGGGGGATAAACGGTTTATTAGACTTGCAATTGTAGAATACTGCATTATGAACGAGTCAGGTTATGGCAGTTCCAGTCTCCCGAATAACTACCCCCGTTGTAGAGGTTACTCTTGCCAATTTATTATGACTATCCTGGCTATTTTCTTCAGCCGCATTGTTCGCGGAAGAATCAACTCCGCGAAGAGTGAAGTATTCGCAAGTCCTCCATGACGTCATCCACCGACACTCATCCTTGCCCTGGACTGGACACCTCGCTGCCAGCGTATCCAGCCACGAGGGGGACCGGCAGGAAAGGGCAAGAAGGAGACGGAACAAGATGGGAGCCTAGGGTGGCTAGGGAAAGAATCCATTATCATCGAAGTGAAAACCCCCCTCAAAATGCAGGAGTTGGCCTAAAAGGGCCTGTCGGGCGATGAAGTGGGGAGGAAACAAGGAGGGGAAGAAACCAATACAATAAAATAGTGAGTACTCACATTTATCTCAAAATTCAACGCGCTTCGAAGCCAACAGGCATAAACCCCATAATGGGCCCCACCACAGCAACCAGCTCCACCACGAGTTCAAACCAACCCACAGCAGCTCACCAATCGAACATCATTAGACATTAAAAGATTTCCTTATCATTTGTTCTTATTATCGACCACAAACATGGTCCATGTAATTATATCTATTGTACACATCCATGCCTTATAATTTGCACCACCATTCATTTGACCATACAGTCCACTCTCTCAAATACAAAATAAGGGGCGAAGGGGCATCTCCCTATATATCCTTTAATGGGAAGCCTCTTCGATCCCCAAACACGAATTATGTTTATGTCGAATTTCAAAAAGTTCTAAGTGTGCTCCCGTTCTGTGAGCTACCACTTCGGCCTCTCCCACCACCACGATGCAATGACCTGATTGGCTTACAATAGCCGATTATTTGGTTTGTTGATCTTATTACAGCATTCGATGTCTCTGGGAGGTTAGAATCTTTTTTTTTTTTTTCATACGAGACCCAGTAATTAGAATACGATCGTGTTGAGTGCCGGCTGAGTGATCTGCCAGGGGTGTTGTGGGTGGTCCTATTTGGCATTTTCTAACCCTCTTTCATTACTCACAATTCCTGCAGTCATATGGAATCAAATAGCCATCGTTTTCCGGCAGACACTGGGAATATATATATATATATATATATATATATATATATATATATCTATATATATATATATATATAAGGCTATTAAAAGTATTTTTATATGGCATTAAAACCTTCCATATTCGAAGCATTTAGAGTCATTTGGAGGGCTTTTCAGATAACCAAATAAAAAAGCGAGTTTATCAAAACTTACAGGATTACTCTGGTACGCAACATTCGTTTGCCATTTGTTCATTGTTGTTCTTTTTTCTTATGTTTTCCTCTCAACTTTCGTTTTTTTTTTTGCCTGCATTTCTTATTTTAATTCCATAACTTCCAATTGGATGTGCTCTTCATTACTCCAAAGGCACACAGCCTCATATTTATGGATTATACAGTGTTTTTTTTTTTTTTTTTTTTTTTTTTTTTTTTTTTTTTTTGGGCGGGGTAATGTCATGAATCTGCTTTGAATATTCCAGAAGCCGTCGGATTCGAGTAAAGCGTCAGGCAGAACAAACTGTTACCATCATCAGTGTTTATTAAATTCAAAAAATACGGCCCCCTTGTAACTTCATTTTTGATGAAATTGATTTATGTTTTTGCCTATTCATGAAAATATCTTTCATCTACGTACTTGAGGCATGGTCATTACTTTTTTGTCCATTACCGTGGATTCCAACTCTTCCGTGCAGACATTAAGGAAAATAGAGATTTGGCAGAGTCTTTCCATTACGAAATCTTGTTTTTGTTTATATGCAACTTTGTTATTTGGGATATAGCATGAAGTTAGTGGTCGTCTGAAACGGCCTGTCATAAATAATCTAATCGTGGTGTGGGCATTGTTGCATTAAATAAAAAAAAAGGAAAATAAAGAAAATTACTAATTTAAAATCAAGTAAACTGAAACCAAAGAATTACAATTGGGGACTAATAGAGATAGTATATGGAAAAGATTGAATCTCTTCAAAGTTAGACGATGTTAAGGAGGAACGACCAATGTTTTAACATGTATCCACGCAAAGACCATAGACAGGGCTCGAATCGAAATCTATCTGATTATCTGAGGTCAGACAGTATGGTGATTTTTTATGTAGTGAGAAGGCTTTTGCAAAGTGGTGGACCAGAAGAAACCTGGTGATTGGGGTAGAGAAGTTTAAAATGAGTTCTCTGCAAGCCAATCATTTACTTTTAAATGAACTCAGGAACGAACAGATATTAATTTTCCATTTATTAATGGTATTTCATTCGCCATCATGAGTTTTCTGTCAAAATAGAGCCCTGAAAGTATAATAATGTTAGTCTGTTGAATGTGTTAGGTAAGAAAAGTTGCCGCACTAAGTAGTATATTTTTCTTCTTCATTAAAATGTGAGAAAATTTAAGTAGATTTCCTTTAAGGAAAATCAGCCATTGACGTGATGCTCATGACGAGATTTTCGAAAAATTGCTTCAAATGTCCATCGATCCCACCTACAAGATGACGAAAATTAGATCCATTCAAAATTTATATATATATATATATATATATATATATATATATATATATATATATATATATATATAAATTCGGGAGGGGGGACTTTGCAATCGCCTTAGAACTTAGGCAGTTACTTAGTGACATGTAAATAATAATTATCAATTAAGATAAAATAAATTACGTTATTTCATACTGGTAAAAAGGAGACTTGACATTCATCGAACCACATCCTATAATTCCTATTTTGCTTCACTAACCTTCCAAGACAAGTCCCTATGGAACGCTACCCATAAAATCCTAAAATACATCCAACGTCTACCCCCTTCGCCGAGAAGATGGTACACGGGCATCTTCAGATAAAGACAAATCCCAAGTTTTAGGGCAACACCTATGTCAAACCTTCTCACCTCATCCTAATCCTCAGGACCATTCCCACTCCCAGAAAATCCAAGAATTCCTCAACTCACCATTACCAATGTCTCTTCCCCCACGTCCTGTTTTACCATCAGAGATTAAACCCATCATTTGCCGCCTTCCTCGCAATAAATCTCCAGGGTTTGATCTAATTTCCTCTAAAATTGTTTGTCGACTCCCACCCAAGGGTATTACATTTTTAACATACCTATACAATTGCATATTCCACACTACCCATTTCCCTCTACTCTGGAAATTGGCAATTATAGTCCTCTTCCCGAATCCTTGAAAATCCCCCCAGAATCCATCTTTCTATCGTCCTATTAGCCTTTTCCCTATTTTCTCAAAACCTTTTGAAAAACTTTTAATTAAGCGCCTTCTCCCAATTCTCCAAAGTCAAAACACCCATCAATTCGGATTTCGCTCTCGCCATTCAACAGTACAGCAATGTCTTCGCGTTGTAGATCACATATCTGCGTCTATCGAGCGAAAAGAGCATTGCACGTCAGCCTTTCTTGATGTAGCGCAAGCCTTTGACAAGGTTTGGCATGACAGATTACTCTACATGCTCAAACTAGTCCTTACGAGCACCTTCTACCTTATCCTCCTTAAATCTTTCCAACAGATTTTTTCGAGTTCGTCAAGGAAGTGAATATTTAGACTACTATCCTGTGGAGGCAGGTTCCCGAGGGCAGTGGGACTACTATATCTCATATACACATCTGACATCCCTACTTCACCATCAACTCTCCTAGCTACCTATGCAGATGACACAACAATCCTTTCATCCGATCCCGACCATATTACTGCTTCGAAGAATCTCCAATTCCACCTAACCGAGATCGAAAAATGGTGCAATGCTTGGTCAGATGGTCGTCAAGATCAACGAAAGCAAATCTCACCGTATCACTTTTTCCCTCTGGCGAAGTTCCTGTCCTCCTGTTCATTACTATATTCCTTTACCACCACCAGATTGTGTACGCTACCTTGGACTATATTTGGACACCAGACTTAATTGGAAATCCCACACAATAATTAATAGACAGGAACTAAACAGGCAATTCGGACAACTTTACGGACTGCTAAATAGATGATCTCACTTGCCTACCGAAAACAAACTAACAATATACATGCTACTACTAAAACCGATATGGACATACGGAATAGAAGTGTGGGGTACAGCAAAACCTTCGAACATCAGACGCATCCAGACCTTCCAATCCAAAGTCCTACCCACCATAGTAGATGTTCCATATTATGTTACAAACCACACCCTCCATAAAGATTTTAATATCCAATTTGTAAAGGTCCTAATTCCCTTAAGATTCAGAAAATTCAACACCAAGCTATCCAATCATCCTAATCCAGAAGTCCTAGCCCTTTCCGGTTCCACTCGTCCTTATTCCCCTCCACGGCGCCTCAAGAGACAATGGCCCAGAGAACTCCTATAAGTGTAAAGTGAAGTAGTAGCAGTGGCTATTTTCTTCTCAAGTGCCATTCCTCCTTAGCTCTTGACTTCTTTGCCAGGCAGGAAGAAGCTGCTCTTCTCATTGTGATGAAGGCGTGTGGCTACTGTCAAGAGTGATGGAGGAACTATTGTATTGTACATATCGCACATTACCAAATGCATTTAAATGCAGGATGTAATATACTCAATAAAATAAAAAAAAATCTAAAATTTCATATTAATTCATCTACCCTTTTACGTATCTTGGGCAAATAAATTATGTAGAACATAATTTATAAGCTAAAATAACTGATACTAATACATTTATAGAAGTGAAATTTTGAATACTTTTTCAGAAATTCAGCAGTCTACATCGTATTCAAAATATTGGTCTTAAAACTATAAATCAGCTCTTCTTTGAGCATTATACAAACACAATCAAACTTTTTATGTTACTGAGCTAATTGTTGAGATTTCAATATGAAATAGATTAATAATTTAAAAATAATAGCCTTACGGTCAAGTGAATTATGTCGAGAAGACTTTTTGCTAAATATGAGATCATTATTTGTCTCGAAGGTATTGAATTAGATTTAAAAATTATTTTCTTTTTATTGGCTTAAAGGGAAAGTCATGTAGAATTCGTTAAAGTGTTTATTATAGTCATTTAAAACATTTTTCTACTGAACATAATATGGGTTGTAGTTTGATATGTACTTGGATATGGACGTCTTTTAGATAATGAACAACTCTTTATGTAGAATAAATATATCTGCGTATAGCATACTAAGATTATACTTAGAGAACTCAGAAGAACAATGCATAATGTATGCCTGAAGAACCAAAGAAAAGTCTGAAATGTAATGAGACCACAGAAACTAAAAATGTCTTGGATAAAAAGTTGTCTGAAACATTTCTTTCCCCAAGGAGAGATAAGAATCTGCATTTGCTACTTTTCCCTATCTCCAGTTCAAAATGGAGGAAAGCATTATTGTAAGTTGCCCCTTTCTGCTATTAGACTCACAGCTCAAATGCTAATGTCCGTAGCTTAGTCCCCCTACTAGACGTTTTACCCGTTCTATGACGATCAATAACACTCTTTTCTAGAACAAGAATCACTTTTGATATAATTAGAGAATTAGATGGAAAAAGCTGTAAAGATTGTTTTGAGCCTATATTTTGTTTTCAATTTTTTTTTATAATGGTTGCAACATACAGTCAGTAGGTAACACTCATTTTTTTTTATATTTATAAATGTTTCTTGGCATCTTCAAACATTTATTATTATTATTATTTATTAACGTCCATTTTTTGCAACTAACGCTAATTGGGACTTGTCATCTACAGATTACCACCCTTCTCTAGCCAGGGTGGGACCATGGATTTTATTTAATGAATTCCGTCACTAAATTATTTCCTATTGCTCAGGCGAAAATCGAACTCGCCACTCTAGGTTTACCATTCAAACATTTTGCCACTAATATATAACTTGGATTAATCGAATTTTATAAAAACTACATTTTTCACTACGAGACAATACAAGTTACATAATAAAGACCTTTAAATGGTGTCTAAAATTTAAGAGAATATAGTAAGCCTTGAAAGGAAAAAAATGGACTAATAAAATAAATTTTAATTATGTTTTGAAAATGAAAAAAAAAAAAAAAAATGTAATTTCTTGAGGGAAATCAAATTATTTATCGAGGTCGTACTGATGATGCAATTTCCAACAAAATTCCCATCGATCCTTGGCAGATGATTAGGTGATTTTAAGTATATAAATGCCTCTGCATGCGATGAAGTGGCACCACGATTTTCTGAGTAGAGTAATATTTACAGTGTACGAAGGTAATAGTAGTTTCTTGTACATTTTGACATCAAAGTATTAAGCAAAAAAATCTGATGTGTTATATTACTACGGATGTGGTATGTATGTTACTTCATGACTTTCTTGTTCACCTACGAAATTAAATGAACAAACGTTTAGGTTGCATTTCATTAAAAATCACTTCATTTAAAAGCGATTACAGTACTTCCTTTGCAACTTACAAGGAAGTAAAAAGTCCATCACGCAGGGGCTGCGTAAACTAAGCAGATTTCCCACGTGAAGATTTACAATAGAGAAATTTCACGAGAGCTGAGCAGTCAAGGAAGCGGCCAAACTAGCTTTTGGGGGGAAAGTCATTCGTCCGTTAGCCGCCAAGATTTAATAAAAATGCAAATATCTCGGTTAATATTCAAGATAGAGAATAAATGTATATAACAATATTTATAGTAAATTTAATTTGCAATAAGATTGATTCTGTACAATTTTTCGATCCGATAGTACAGTAACGGAGATATTTCCAATTTTCGAAAATCCTCACCTCTAAACCCCCCTCCCACTAGTCCGATTTCAGCCGTTAACGAACTTGATCTTTCTTTTTACATAAAACTACTAAATATCGAGTTTGGTAACGATCAAACAAAAATCGCGACCGCTAGCGTGGCAACAGACAAATATATATATATATATATATACACACACACACACACACACACACACACACACACACACACACACACACACACACACACCACACACACACACACACACACCACACACACACACACACACACACACACACACACACACACACACACACACACACACACACACACACACACACACCACACACACCCACACACACACACCCACCAAAAAACACAACCACCACACACACACACACACACACACACACCCCCACACACACACACACACACACACATACACACACACACATACACACACACACACACACACACACCCACAACAACCACCCCCACCACACAAAAACACACACACACAACACACACACACACACACACACACACACACACACACACACACACACACACACACACACACACACACACACACACACACACACACACACACACACACACACACACACACACACACACACACACACACACACACACACACACACACACACACACACACACACACACACACACACAACACACACACAACACACACACACACACACACACACACACACACACACACACACACACACACACACACACTCACACAGTTTTGAACGGACCTCATTTTCGTCATCTACTTGGTAGGATCGATGGACATTTGAAGAAACATTTCAAAAATTCCGTCATGTTCAATGTTAGCAAGCAGGTCTGCCAACCTGACTCTCATCTGAAAGAAAAACAATTACTGAAATATATCAGAATACAACATATTAATTTGCCTGAAAACTATTTACTATAATTAGTACTGTACTTTATAATGAATCAAAATAATTTTTATCTCAATCAATCAAATGTAAGTAGTCCAAAAATGACGGGGGGGTGGGTCACCCGAACATATTAGCAAGTATCTCGTATAATAAAGGTCTCCTGAAAACAATAGTTGGTATTTAATCTTCGAATAATGTGTTTTATTACATAACCGAGTGTTGTTTATTTATCATGAGTAGAAGTGGGTGTTTGCTGATTGCTGAAAAATGCAAATATCTCGGTTAATATTGAAGATAGAGAATAAGTGTATATAACTATATTTATAGTACATTCAATTTGCAATAAGATTGACTTTATAGACGTTTTCGATTCAACGTATAGTAACTGAGATAATTTGAATTTTCAAAATTCTCCCCCTTTAAATCCTCCTCCCCCTGGACCTATTTCAGCTGTTAACGAACGTGATCTTTGTTTTTACATAAAAGGACTAAATATGTGTTTGGTAACGATCAAACAATAATTGCCAACGCTAGAGTGGTAACAGACAAATAAATAAATATATATATATATATATATATATATATATATATATATATATATATATAAAATTGTAACTTCTGTCTGTACATTGATTTTTTTCGCGAAATTTCACGATAACTTTTGTTATTTAGAGTTCCTTTTGTGATATTCATTTTTGTCTTTAAACAAACTATAAACGAGATATACACTATAAACTAAAGCTGGAGTCAACTATTTTATTGGAAGCTAACGATTGAACCGAACTTAACAAAACTCGGTAGGTCAATTAGCATTAGTTCTTCCATGATTATAGGCTATATTAAAATTTTTAGCTTAGAACAGGAGTGGGGGTTATAAGGGAGGCCTGAAATAAAAATTCGCGATATTTCATTGTCTATTTGTTTTTCGACAAACATGCACATATCAAAAGTTGTTTACTTTGTTATTTAGATTAACTTTTGTTTTATGCATTTCTCCAGGAACAATGTGTGGAGCGAGTAATATTTTGCTCAACAATTCATTCCAATTTGAACTATCAGGTACCTCACCTGGAAAAATTAATTCAAATCTACGTTAATATTTTGTCTTTAATAACTGAAATCTATGCGTAATGCACAGGAGACGAGAAATATGACAATATGGAGGACAGTGAAGTCTTACATAAAAAATTAATTTCATTATTAACAAATGCCAACAACGGGTATAAACCCTAAACACTGGGTTGGGTAAATGTCAAAATAGTGTGCAAAATAAAGCCTTGCCAAAAAAATATCATCATCATTCAGCCTCAAATGAATTCCCGGGCGAAGCCGGGTATTTGAGCTAGTATATATATATATATATATATATATATATATATATATATATATATATATATATATATATATATATATTCGTCATCTCCTGGGTAGGATCAATGGACATTTGAAGAAAAATGTCGAAAATCGTGATTTCCCTTAAGGGAAATATACTAAAAGGGACAGATAATCCCTTACAGGCATGTCAACAACTTCCGGACTATATAAACAAACTTTCCGAAAGTGATAATAACAACAGCTCAATAAAAGACTAAACGAATTTCAAGGAACAACTAACGACAGACGAGGTTGGAACCATCGCACCACGTGTTCTTGACGATCAGCCACCAATGATGGCATTAACTCTCAGTGTTGACACTAATATCATTATTATTATTTAATTATTAGCAACTAATTAAACCTACTCAAAAAATATATTTGAAAAATTATAAGTACAAAATATAATATTTTACTGATTTCTTATTGGGAAAAAATCATATCATGGAAGTGCTGTTAGGTTGTTAGAACGTCAACTAAAATATAAAAAAAAACGCCTAGAGTTTTAATTCTTGTAGCATTGAATAACAAAAAACTGAAATATTACTTTATACATTAGGTATCTTATAGGGCAGCTATGATTAAATATCGTAACTGGGAACGCCCCAAATGTTTAAAATAGGTATTTCATTTGTATTTCATTTTAAAACTTTTCTGATTATTGGTTCTATGTTACTTTTTAAGCTGACATTTGGCTTGTTTGTCCGTTGAATGTTTATGGGAGAGCGTGCTTGTTGTTATTATTGTACATAAAAATATTCTCGTACCTAAATATCAGATTTTAAATGATAAATCTTATATCCGGTTTTTAGTAAGTTTTGTCAAACTTTTTTTTTTCTATTACCGCTCTAGCAATTCGCAATGCTTACTTGATCGTGACCAAATTCGATATATAAGCATTTCATGCCAAACTAAAGGTCGAGTTCGTTAATGATAACTTCGTCGATATTTAACTCTTTCATTCCACACTAAAGACCATGTTAGTTAATGGTGGTGTAAAGGGGGAGTTTATGGGCGGGAATATTTGAGAATAAATAGGAGGAATATACCGTTAACGAACTTTACCTTTAGTTTTAAATGAATCACTTAAATGAAATTCAAAATGTCTCTGTTATTATGATTCGTGTCGTAAAATGTTATAGAAATAATCTTGTTAAACTATTGATGCTCCACAATAGTTGCTCTATATATTTTTTTGTGAAATTTGCTTAGTTGATACAGACTCATCGTACGGGACGTTTTAGTTTTCAGTCCTCTGCAAACCCCTACTCCTACTCATGCGATATTCACTTAAGAGGACAAGAGCCACTAAAAATCTCATTTCCAATATATATTTCAATTCGTGTTTAGACAGGCTTCTTATTACAAGAAAAGTAAAGTTTAGAAGGTGCCATATGAACAGCATGGCCACCACGGTGGAAATCAGCTTGGTTTGCACATCCCTTGTTTGACAGTTTTATGCGTATCCTAATTTCTCGAAAAGCGATTTTTAGTTCGTGCTCCTGAGCCACATCACCACCAGCTCACACGATCATATCATGCCCAGGCTAACCTTAAAATTGTTCTCTTTACATAGGTTTCTCATTACAGTCGAAATGGAGAATAGATGGTATCAGATCATTTACGTGCCCAGCACGCGAGAAATCGGTTTAGCTTATGATGTCCTTGAGTACCGACATGACTACTTTTTCATAGACTCTTAAGAGACTTAATGAATTATTAATGTCTGGCTAAATGTTAGAAAAAGAATCGTTAATTTAAAATTTCTTATTGTAATTAGTTTTTTTCAGGCTTCAGATGATTTAGCGCATATATTACGAAAGTCCAGTGCAATAAGCGATTGTCCAGTGATTAACAGTAAATCTTACTGGCAGATCACCTAATGTGTTTAGTGTGCTATTGCGTGTTCCTAATAGGATTGAGGATATTTATTATTATTATTTATTAACGTTTATTTTTTGATACTATTGCTAATTGGGACGGGCTATCTACTAGTACCACCCTTTTCTAGCCAGGTTATTTATACTACTTGGAAATAAACTTTGAGAGGTAAAAACAAATCATTCAAGACCTCATGAATAAAATTTTAAATTCTATCTCGCACTGAAGATAGACTTGTTCTTTAATTATACATCTACGAAAACAAGTAATCCCCCTGTGTGATATTATTAACTTTCTTCATTAATTACAACCAGCTAGAGAAATAAAACCCAATCCCCCATTATGTTTAAATTTCAATGTGTGGAGGTTGGGAGCGTGGGACTGATTGCGATCCATGAACGCGTTTCTAGCATTTTATATTTTAATGAGTGGGTATATGATGAAGCGGTATCGTTTCATACAGTAGGGCAGGCTAGACCAAATAGAACCATTAGGAGCACGAGGTGCATTGACGAAATGAATGCGAGATTTATTAATTGTGAAAAATAAAAAATTAAAAAAAAGAATGTAGTTTTTCGAGTACCGGCCGGTGTTGGCTACTAATTGAAATCGAAACCTTGCAATAATGAGTAGACAATCGGTTACAGCACAACAGTTCTGAGGGAAGTGAAATAAGAATGAAAACTAGCCGAGAGAGGAGGAACTATCCAAACTTGAGATCCTAAATCAGTATTACCAACAAAAAGTTTTAATTGTAGAGGTAATATTGCAAATTACGCCAAAATTCTTGTTTACCGGTTGCTTGAAGAAGTTTAATTTCGTTCATCCAAATATCTACTAGATCGTAATATTGCAAACCAGGTTGCGGAAACTCTCTACAATGACGTGGGTATGAGAGTCAAAGACTCAGAATAGATCTGAATTATGATTTCTTGGTTAGATGGCGATAAAAAAAGGTGCACTTTAATTACTCTTTACCTTTACCCAATCAAAACGTCCACATGTTATAATCGTTTAACTGAAAATATTAGCACCGTTGTTGCTGGTTTGAAACCCCAGAATTAGAAACCTGGAAAGATTGTCTCTATGATAGAACTGTCGAGTGGTCTTAAAATATTTTGGAATGGTCAACGTTAGGTCAAAATGTGCTTCATTCATATGTATGAAAAAATTCTCTATTTATATGTATAAACCTTTCGAGTAGATGGGGGGGGAGGAGTTACTGAATTGATGGTAGAAAACAAGAAAGTACGAATAACTGGCTTAATACTCGAGTTACGAAAAATCCCATAGAACAACAATTGTAGAACGTCAATAGTTTAACAAAATTGTTTCTATAACATTATCTGATAAAAATAAAGATATTTTAAATTTTCGAATCCCCTCCTCTAAACTCTAACTATTTTTAGTGTTGAATGAAACGTTTAAATATCGAGTATGGTGTAAATTGAATTAGTGTTTTCGAATGATGAACGAAAAATATGATTTGATGACGTCATCACAAAACGTATTTGCATATATCTTTCAATTTAAGCGTTGAACGAAAACTTACTATTTAATCTTGGAATAAAGTGTTTCCTGATATATCAGTTTATTATTAGTATGGCATGAATAAGACTGTGGGTTTACTGCCAGCCGAAAGCTAAAGAATCCAAATATCTCGATTAATGATCATAATAAAGACAATAAGTATAGAACAACATTTATCGATCATTTAATTTGCAATGAGATTGGTTCTATACAATTAAGGAACATAATAACGGAGATTTTCGACATTTCCCCTCGCTTTGGTCCTAATTCAGCCATTAACGAACTTGATCATTCTTTTTACTTAAAACGATTAAATTAAACGGTAACGATTGAACAAAAAATTCGACCACTAGAGCTTTAAAAGATATATATGTAATTATTAACGGGCCTCATTTTTGTTATCTCCTGGGTAAGATCGATGGATGGACATTAAAAATTAGTCGAAAATCGCATAATGAGTATGACCACAATAGCAGGTTTCCTTTAAGGGAAATGTGCTATGAATGAAAAAGAGAACTCTTAAAAATGCAAAGTCAACATGCACCATGATTGTGGCGAATGACCATTGTGTTGTGGCGAATTATTTAAGACAGAGTTTACAAACTTCTTGTCTCTATGACCATTTTCCATGTTTTTTAGGCTTTGGGTAAGACCCCAGTTTAGTTAATATTGTATTTTTGAAAATTGATCAACTTCAAATGTGTTTTAACTGATATCTAACTGTAGTGAGCATAAAGTGGGCGTTGATAAATAATTTAATTTAGCTGTAGTGAGATGTAATTACAAACACACAATAATATTTTTTTTTATGTTTATTGATGAAACCGATATTAAAACGAACCAATTATAAAATTAAGTATTTATGTATTACATCAAATCAATAAGTAAAAATAAGGGAGGGGTGAACCTGGTACTTTGATAATAAGTTTTCAATATTTGGTATCAATTTAGTGAGGTTTAATTTTAAATCTCGTCGGTTATTGGTGACCAATTCGTTTTTTGTTTTTTTTTATTTTGTTTGAATATTGAAAACCACATTGAAACCTTTTTCCACTTGATATGAAGGCGGAGAAGCGATTAAAAACTTTCTCGAGATATTCCATAATGCATGTTAAATAACAGGTATATCTCTTCGAAGCCAGAATAGCTGATATCTGTTTCTAAACTGTTCCTTCAGCTCTTCATTATTTAATATTCCGATCAGTTCCTCTTGCAATATGTCATGTGTTTTTCCCGCGTCTCTACTCTATTTATTTTAAATTTACCAGTTTAAATAAAATGAATAACTATAATTATTTAATTAATGTTCGACCTTCATTAATGAGATGAACTACCATGAACCCCCATTTACATGCCACAGACCCCTAAATTATTTTCCCGCTTGTTCTTCGTCACAACTCCTGGTGGTCAATATAGACAACTTTGGGTAACATCAATTTAAAGCAAAAATTTTTATAGTCTATTGTTGAGAATAAATTGTGTAAAATATTGAAATTTAAATACTTTCCTTTTTAAATATTTCTTTTTCTGACCAAAACCTTTAAATGCAGAGGAAAAAGAGCTCTTTCTTCTTATAAGCTTCTTAAAGGCCTTAAAATAGAAATCTATTTTTAAAAGCTTTCACTTGACAGTTATCCTTCATGTTTTTCCTCATTTATTTTGGTCACTGACAGTAAGAATATCTTAATTTTAATCTTCTTAATTGTCTGGCAATAGAATGTATAATTTCTCTGAAATTGTATAACCTAATGGATTTGACCGTGAAGAGCTGTTATCATTGATTGGTTGTACAGATATCCTGATAAGACTGCAATTTTTAATCAACCCCATAGAAGCATACGAGTATGTCTGAGGGAAATGGATTACAGCAAATGACATGTAAAATGTAACAAATGAATCAGTCAAACAACCACTCAACTTTTAGAAAGTTATTTCAAGCTTATTAGTTAGTTTAGTGATTTTTTTTATTCTTGTTTTTATTATTATCATTTATTTACGCCCACTTTTTGCTGCTACGGCTAATTGAAATGGGTTATCTACAGGTTTCCACTCGCCTCACTAATAACGCAATTTTGTAACTAGTTGGTCTATTTATAGATATTCCACCTATGTCTAACTCATGCAAAATTATGTATAAAAAAAGAACAAATAATTAGTTTGTCCTAATTAAATATTGATGTGGTATACCAAAATATATAACATATTACTAAGTTGCGTGAAGTAGGTTGAAGTGTGACGTGTAACCAGATTAGCCACATCTCGCTTTTGATCTCATATTGAAAAAGTACGTTTGCGGGAATAAATCTGAAATTCCTCAGGCATAAATTGGAATAATTTGCTTATAAACCATATGAAATTATATTTTCTTTTTTAAAACAATCATTAATATTAAGAAATATTTTTTGGCAAAATTTAGTTATTTATTATTATTATTTATAAACCTTCAAGTTTTTTCTACTATGACTAATTGGAATTTGCTAGTGCTGCTTGGGCAATAGGAATTTATTTAGAGACGAAATCATTAAATACAATTCTTAGACCTATCCTGGCTAGCAAAGTGTAGTAACCCGTAGATAACCCGTCCCCATTAGCCAAAGTATCAGAAAGTTGACCTTCATAAATAACATTTATGTAGCCCTAGGCAAGCCTGGTGCATGTTTTACTTTGCCTCCCCCCCCCCATGATATACTTGGGACAAAGAATTTGTGGCATTATTATTTATTAAAATATTTGGATTTTTATTCAATATAAGCACTTTTTTCTCCTCCTGCCTCTGGTTGTATCTACATATTAAACAAAGGAGTTAAAACTTATAAAATATTTAGTCGTTGTGACTAAATTCAGTTTTTAGATGTTCTATAATAACATAATACTGTCAACTAAATCACTCAATTTTTATTTATTTAATATTTCAATTTAATAAAGATGATACGAAATAATCAAAGAAATTTTTTCTGTAAATTTAAGAGGCTCTGATTATTTATTTTAATACATTGGTCATAATTCCCATGACAAACCTAGAGTCAGTGCGATGGATTGATCTTAGGAATTAATTTAGTGGTGACTTTCTTAATGATATCCTTAGGAAACCCTGGCTAGGAAACGATGCCTTTAGAGAACCCGCCCCTATTATACATAGTATCACAAATGGACGTTAATAAATAGCATTGAACAGTATTAACCCTCCGAAAGGCGCGTCCTAGTTAATGACACACTTGGGCGCGTTGGCTACAGGTGTAGCCATTACTTAAAAATGGTTTACATAAGAAAAAAATCAAATGTAATGAGTTTTTATTATAAAACAATTTAATGTATACAATTTTTAAGCAATTATATTGGTGAACAAATCGAAATCAGTTTTTATTGAAGTGAATAACATTTTTTATTTTTTTTTTAATGAAAACACATTAATATACTTTCTATAAGCAAAAAAACGTAATGGAACTTTATTTTATTAAAACTTATTAATGGAAAATAAAATACTATGTTCAAAATATAGTAAATACATATACAGCCGCTTTTATAAACAGTCAGGACAAATTTGCCACATATGATATTTACATATATTTTTTTTACATTTTGCACACATGTTTCTGGATGTTTTCTTTTTCTTTGCCGGTCCTTCACAGAAATTGCATCTTATTATATTGTCCTTAGGGATTATAATGGGCTGGGCCATTATACAAGAGTTCCTTCGCTCGTTGCTTCAAATTTGTTGGTAGATCTTCCACCTCAGACCCCTCACCCGATGAAACTTCTCGCAACCATTGAGAAAGAATATCTGGATCACTGGTGCGTTTCACAGAACTGTGTTGGCTCCAGGAAAAAGCCATCTTAACTTTATTTGTTGTGATAACTTTGAAAAAAACAACAAAACAAAACGATAAACTGAAATTGCCAATTCTCGTAGCTGGGTACACCGTTGGGCGCGTTGGCTACACCGGTAACACATTGGGAATTTAAGATGAGCTGTAAGGAGGGTCAAGTTCACTTGCACACTTACTAACAGACATATCCTGCCTAGGAAGGTATTAGTCCGCCAAAAGCTCCAAGCCCATGTATGAGCTTGCTACGAATATTTAAACTTTGTCATGGCTACACCCGTAGCCAAGCGCCTAACGGAGGGTTAATAAAAAGCATCTAAAACATAAAATTTATTCATTTTATTGTAACCAGTAAGCAATATATACATGAAGGTACGTTGCGACCTAATTTAAGCGATGCGTCATTATTGACAATCCTTAAATGCCAAACATTTACCCAATTACAACTTAACTTAGAGAAGTTAATATTTACAACCAAGTAATTTTAACTTCACTAAGTTGAGTCATATGATGGTGAAAGTTGGGAAACTCCTTATGCCCCTCGTAGGCTCACGAATCAATGATATGTTAATTATTTACGTTTAGTATATACTACTACGACTACTGTAATAAAATCAATATATGGAACTGTTAGCAGATTTCCCTTAGGGGAAATCAGCTATTGAGGTTGTACTCATGACGGAATTTTCGACATTTTTCTTCAAATGTCCATCGATCCTACCTAGTAGATGACGAAAATGAGGTCCGTTAAAAACTGTATATATATTATATTATATATATATATAAATATATATATATATATATATATTATATATATATATATATATCTATATATATATAGATATATATATATATTTGTCTGTTACCGCTCTAGCGGTCGCAATTTTTGTTTGATCCTTACCAAACTTCATATTTAAGCGTTTTATGTAAAAAGAAAGATCAAGTTCGTTAACGGCTGAAATCGGACTAGTGGGAGGGGGGGTTTAGAGGGGAGGATTTTCGAAAATTCGAAATATCTCCGTTACTATACGTCGGATCAAAAGATTGTATAGAACCAATCTTATTGAAAATTAAATTTACTATAAATAATGTTCTATACATTAATTCTCTATCTTGAATATTAACCGAGATATTTGCATTTGTATTCTGCGTGTGGTCACGAATAGGCTGTTCGGAGTTTCCAACGAGAGCTCTGGCGGCCGTTTCCATAACTATCGTCCCTCGTGAATAGGTTTAGAGGTTAGGTTAACTGTTTTTTGGGCTAGAAACTACTGGGTTATTACGCCCTAAATAATGTTTTTTAGGTTTAGAGGTTTCTTACTACTACAGTTGTTATTAGGCAGATTTCTCTATTGTAAAACTTCACGTGGGAAATCTGCTTAGTTTACGCAGCCCCTGCGTGACGGACTTTTTTTGGTAATACTGTTGTACTTTTAAGGCAGTTTATTTGGTAATACCCTGGTTTTTCCAAAAAATATTGGAAAAATACAATAGGTAGGTGTTGCCTTGACTGCCACATCAAAAGCTTTAACAGTACAGTAAAATAGTACATAACTTTGAAACTGATATGCCAAAATTATTACGTGAACAAATAAAGTTACCTTCATCTTTAAAATGCAATTATGAATGCCTCACAAAGAATGTGAATAAAATTTCATGTTTGGCCATAAAATGTTATTTTATGCCAGATTTAGCTATGCATAAGAAAGAGAGAAAGGCGTAATAGAATTACATTATAAATATATATATATATATATATATATATATATATATATATATATATATATATATAAAAGTGTAACCTCTGTCTGTAAATTGATTTTTTTTTTCCCGAAATTTCACAGGAAGTAAGTAAACTCAATTAACTGTTTTGCCTCCCGTCAATTTCCGCTCTCACATAAGCGTTATCATCTGAATGTTTAAAGAATTACTTAGGTAGCAGGGAGGGTTCTCTTCCCCTCATCTAGCTTTTTGCATATAAATGAATTTATTTTTGGGTACCACTATTATTTACTTCCGTCAGGTAGATAAATTATTAAAATAATATTCTGAATCAATAATCTAAGGAAAACAATGATGATAACGCTCATGCGAGAGCGGAAATTAACGGGAGGCAAAACAGTTAAATGAGTTTACTTATTTCCTGAAATGCTGGCATTACGGGAAGTGATTTCGACTGAGATCTACTATAACGAATATAATCTTATATAAAAACTATGCTTAAACTATATCTGCTTGGATTGGTTTTTGACAGGAAATATGTTCGTTATAGATGATATTTAATTGTAATAAATGCTATCCATGATTATGGTTTGAATTATTGTAAAAACGGTGAGTCAAAAAGTGTAGAAGAATAGATTAGGAACACATTTTCATTTATTCTTCAAAATTAAAATTTCTATTCTATTATTCCCCAGAAGTTACACTTTAGGATTGGCTATTTCGGAACAACAATACGTCGTCGAGGGAAGTGCAATTGTACACATTGAAGTCTTGCTATAAAAACAGTCAGTCAACAATGATTTCCCGGGCATCGCCGAGTACCTTAGCTAGTCATAAATATATTTGTTCGTGATCATATGATAATGAACAATTCATGTTTTACCAAATAAGGGGGAGGGGAAATAGAACTCGTGATATTCCTTTTCCGGTAGGTTTTGCAGACCCTAATAATTCTTAGCTGTCATTATTAGCCTTCTCCAATCGTGGGCAATGTCTTTCCGATTCACTACTTGATCCACCGTAAAGTCGTTCTTTACTTAGTGATCCCATCTTATCTTACGTCTCCAATCTGCTCTGTTATTCCTTATTATCGTGTTCACTGTCTAGTGTAGAGAGCTGGGCAACCTATTGCTACATACAAAAGTATTCAGACTCTGTTTTGTCTTCTTTCTTCAGAGTTCTATGTCACCAGTCCTATTTTTTAGGTTATTGCTTGAGATCCTTCATTCGAATATTTTCGAATACACAAGTAAAGCTTCGATTGTGACGCTTAATTTCGAGATCCATGATTTTCCTCGGTGTTAAGATTTCGGAAACCATGAAGATATTGCTATCAGTACATGCCGTTTTCTGGCCGTTCAATGAAAGTGGTCTTATCATTGATTAAGGTTACGGCACTATAAAATGCTTGAAGGTTTTTACTTTTGGAAATGGTTGATCCCTTATATTCAAGCCATCTTTCAAGGCGTAATTTACGTCTTACTGTCATGTGTTTCATCTTTCCTTGGTTGCCTATAGGATGTATATAGGACGTCATTTAGAAGTTTAAATCTGGTAACTGGCGAGAAAGAATATTCTCATTCTTACTCCCAAGTCTGTTATATTACCTGAATATAGAAGGAATTGGCACATTTCCGCTACATGTCCTTTCTCTTGGATGTTTCCCTCATCCAAGCTGAAGTAAGTGGGGGACATAAGCTGATCAATCTCCTTTTCATTGCACTGAACCCCTTCGTCATTTATCGTTGGTCCAAGACTCGACAGCATTGATATACACGCTTGTCTGTCGGATAAGTTTCCTGAAGAGTAAAAATTTCCTTCATATTTTTCGAAGCCCACTGTAGAAGTTACAACCATCCTTACATAAATTATGAAGTTTTAAGATCATCATTAGTTCAATAAGATGGCTCGTTAAAATGTTTTAGTAACTTTAAATTAAGATTATTTGATCTCCATATTAATCCAAAGAAGATTCCTTATTATATACTAAACTGAATTCCCATGATGGTAAGGTTTCCGAATGCGCTATTCCGCTATTCGAAGAGACCATATTGGATTTTTATCAATTAATGTATTTTTTCTGTAATCGTTGAATAATGGTAACATTACTAAACTGAAATGAGTGAAGAAAGTGAAACATTTTGCAATAGAGTGAAGAAAGTGAAACATTTTGCAATAGAGTGAAGAAAGTAATCACTTTCTTCACAAGTGAAGAAAGTGAATTGTCTTCTTAATTAGTAATAAGTATAAATTAAAAAATAATTTGAAGTTGGAAATTTAATGCTTTTAAATGTTTCTTAACATTGTAAGAATTTATTTTAACAAAATAAATTGAAATATGAATAAATTATTGCTGGAAATAATCAATATATTTTAAAATTTAAATATAATAATAATTACCTTCCTTGTTTATAACCTGCACTTGTTTATAACTGCACTACTTCACAATCATCACTAGTTGTTTTATAACTATGCTTATAACCTTTCACAACCATGCTTATAACCTACCAACAACATACCATAATCTTCACAACATCCTAATTTTGTTCATATTCTGGTTAGATCTGATCATGTATTACACGATTACAGAAAAAATTTAATATTACACTCGTGACGAAAGTAGAATTTACAACTCTCGTGAAATTACCACACTCGCTTCGCTCGTATGGGTAAACGTTTCACTCGAGTTGTAAAATGATCTACTTTCGTCACTTGTATAATAAATAACTATTATGGACAATCCATTAGAAAGTACCAAATAATAAATTGTATGCATTATGGAGATTTTGCTTCATTGATACTTAAGCTGGAGCTATTTTTAGTTTTATGTTTTTAGCCCTAAGTATGCTTCAACTCTAAATCTAGCATGTCGTTAAGCGCCTTTAGCCTAGCATCCACTTCATCTTTTGTCATCTAACTAAAGAAGAAATGGAGAATGCAGCTTGATATAACGTCTTCTACTTCTGAATTTAGTACTTGAGAAATCTGCTTAGCTTAAGTAGCACATATGTGACGGACATTACATTTAGTGTGCCACTTGGCTATCTTCTGTATCTGCAAGTATTACCGCAATACATGTAAAGTATCCGTCTTTTTTATTTGGCCTTTCTCACCTTCCCATCTACTCGAAAGGTTTATACATATACAAAACTCAGCTTATTCTGAAAATATCAATCTTCGATGGAAAAAAAAAATGAAAGTTTTAACACGGTAGCCCAAGAAGGGCCAGCACTCCATTATATGTTGTATTGTGGTCGTTTAAAACAAAATGAATACCTTTTTATTTATTCAAATAGCTACCACACACGATGCTGAGTACGGACCTGCACAACAAAATAAATTTTAGTGTGCAATCTGCAGTTTGTAACTTGACACTCTGGAGTACAATGCAGTCCCCCATTACATCACCATGGCACTAATGTTAAAAATACATGCTTCCTGTATGTATATATGAATGTGTGTGTATGTGTTGGGTGTGTGTGTGTGTGTGTGTGTGTGTGTGTGTGTGTGTGTGTGTGTGTGTGTGTGTGTGTGTTTAGTTGTCATTTTATGCTGCACTAGATTACTATACTCCAGCTTTATATACAATTATCTGAAGTGACATTAATTTCCACGCCCAGTTACATCATTCAATATGCCTCTTAATTGACTGAAGTAAAATAATGTTTCATTATTCACTCCTGAATACTGAAATTAAAAAATAACAACTTGCTAATAAGTAAGGGAACCAGACCTTGATCTTTGAACATTAACGTTGTCAAAGCTTTTCACACTTTCGAAGAGATGGAAAGTTTCTTTGAAGTTTGAACTGCGTAAAAGAACCACAAAGAAGGCCTTTTATTAATTTTCCTTTTTTCATCTTTAACCTTGTATGTGGCAGTTTTAGTCCATTATTTTCATCAGGTAAAAGTAATTATTCCTATTACAGATTACTGGGAAAATTCTTTACAGTTCTTTTTGAGAGGAGTTTCCAGGATGGAATTAGGAAGCAAAGTGCAGAAACCTAATGAGACGGTGCAAGATTTCACCATGGAAATTGAAAGTTTGGTGCAGCTGACTTACCCGAGTAGAAATCATCCGTTCCTAAAGCAGTTGAAGATTGAAGCATTTGTGAATGGCATACAGGATCCAGATGTTAAATGTGTGGTGTGCGCTATGGAGAAATCGTGCTTTACTGAAATCATTTCTTAAGCGCCGTCCCATTTATTTATAGTAAATTTAATTTGCAATAAGATTTATTTTATACAATTTTTCGATCCGACGTATAATAACGGAAATATTTCGACTTTTCGAAAATCCTCCCCTCTAAACCCCCCCCTCCCACTGTTCCGATTTCAGCCATTAACGAACTTGATCTTCCTTTTTACATAAAACGATTAATTTCCGAGTTTGGTAACGATCAAACAAAAATTGCGACCGCTAGAGCGGTAATAGACTAATATATATATATATATATATATATATATATATATACAGTTTTGAACGGACCTACTTTTCGTCATCTACTAGGTAGGATCGATGGACATTTGAAGAAAAATTTCAAAAATTCCGTCATGAGTACAACCTCAATAGCTGATTTATCTTAAGGGAAATCTGCTAAAATGTGAAATATTCGGCTACATTAAACACTATTTGATGAACTTGTCGCCTGCGGGGCCAACCCGATTCCAAAACCGAAGTCCAAGCATAACTATTGTAGTAGCGTAAATAGAATTCTATTGTTGTAAACGCTGGCGTAGATCTTTTGAATGTGGTATGTATATAACTGCGAAGAGTGGCCAAGGGTCGAACGAGGAGAAGTCGTTGCAAGCTTTAGGAGTACCGCAGGTGCCCCTTTCGAGAGGAAAGCCAACGATGATGATGTCCATTCCCTATCAGGCTGGAAACCTGTATGTACTAGTGGTAATGGATTATTTCAGCAAACGTACCGAAGTGTATGCCATTCCAAACCAGGAGCCCAAAACGGCGATTGAAGCATTTGTAAATAATTGGGTGTACAGATACGGGGTTCCAATAGAACTGTATTCTGACCAGCGTGTGACATATACGGCAACAAAAAGACGAGAACGACTCCGCTTCATCCACAGTCTTATGTTTGAGAGATTCGATTGGACACTGAAGGAATATCTCACAAAAGTGCTCAGTATGCACCAGAGAGATTAGGATGAGTATATACCCAAATTCGTACTTGTATCGCGGTCAGCTGTCCATGATTCCACCTCACATACTCCAGCAAAAATCCCATTCGGAACAGAACTAAAAATGCCAATGAATTTAAAATTCATATACAAATTAAGATACAGAGATGCCACAATCCGAGGTCTAAAATGAAAGTGGTGATGGCGATTTTGAGTCTGGGAGAATGGCGACAGAATCTTCTAGGCGACGAAGCCGACTCAGTGGCGTATCGGCCTCTGAACCCTTTTACAGCCGGCATCGGGCAATATAAAAGTCGACCAGCTCGCTTATCAGTCTGTTAGCTCTCAGTTTTCTTATTATCGAATAACAGTGATTTATTTAGTTATTAGTGAAAAACGCTCGTTAGTTTCAGTGCAGTGCTTAGTGAACATCAGTCCAATGCCGTGTTTAGTTATCATCAGTGATTCGTGTGATCGTAAGTAATTGTGCTGTGTAATATGAATTGAAGTTAACATTGCATATTGTGATTTGTAATGAAGAATATTTTGCCAAGTGTGTAGTGCGTCGTCAAATACATTTGTGCAGTTATAAAAATGCTAAAGTCTGTATATTTAATTTTGAAATCCAAAAGAAACATAATAACCAACGTTTATTATTTTTGTAATAAGCGTAACAATTTTATCTACAATATATCCCCCCTTAGATGATCCAATCTAAAAAATATATCACATTAAAATAGTTTCTTGGGCTCAAGAAAGTAACGTCGAAATTTTGAAATACCCTTTTTCTATAGTGACCTTCTCCGCGTTTTCTTTTTATAGCTCTGAGTATTTATACTTAAATTTATTTATTTATGTTTCAATTAAATTGTTATTGTATAAGATAATAAAGATATTTGTTGGCAATTATTATAGTGGCTAAAACTAATTTATGAAATTCAAAATTATGTTGTACTGACTTAGAACATCACTGAAACTTTAAGAACATTAACCTGATGCTAATGCTAAGGTCATTGAATGGAAACGAATGGCTTTTTGGTAGAGGAGGAACGAACGAAGTACATGGTAAACCACGTTATCACTGGACAACACCGCAGGAACCAATTAAAATTTCTTCAGGCAAGTTCACTCCCTACCCTCCGTCAAAACCAAGGCTCATTCTCTCCTTAAACAATTCTACCTATATACAACTTGAGAAATTCTAAAACTATTGTCCTGTTATTTTCAGTTCACTTTTGTTCATCAACTATAAAGTTATTCACTCGACTAACGGGGCACGGGAGTGGCCATATTCAGACTATTACAGTTCTCACGAAACCAAGCTTCTTTTATGTACCATTTACAATTTGTTGACTTATTTCTTCAGCCAATAATATATTTCAATAATAGCAAACCACTTGGTGACACTCATATAATTCATTTTGGGTTGTATATTTTTTTATCGCAGTTATTATATCATCGTTTGTTATTTGTTGTTATCTTATTCATGTTCTGAATTTTAAAACCCAATAACTGTACAGGCATAAGGGCATTTATTTTTACGTAATACATAATTTTATCAAAGCTCAGAAACAAATGAAAATGAAAAGAAGAATTTCTGAACTGTGAATAGACCAAGAAATGGGTTTGAAAAAAATATGTTAGCAATAATAGTATGTAGAACAAATTAATATTTATAAATTAAATAGAAATTGTCATTCCATATATTTGCCAGAATAGTAATTTGGCGTAAAACTATGCCAAAATAAAAATATTTCACAAAAAACAACAAAGCTTCACAAATCTTTGACTTCATTAATGAGACTAAGTGCTGATTCAAAATGGAACTCCTGGTTTAATAAAGTCTAACCTCAGTGGAACTTTGGAATTTATTATTGAACATAGCATTTTTAAAGAAACCTGTCACTAAGAACCATTGGCAAGTTGTTATACATAACAGTATTAAATCAAACGACAGAATGTATACACTAAATACATAAGTGCCTTTGCTCATTGAATATCAAACATCACAATCATCTAATATATTTCTTCATATACTCTGAAAAGAATATTTATATTTTGTTTATGTTTGGATCCTTGTTCTGGGAAAATTTATTCGATAGCATATCATACGATGTAAAACATTTTACTTCCTCATAGAAATTATACATACAGATTGAATGCATCATCCATATTATGAAATTCTATATGAGTTCTAGGAAATTGTACCAATACACTTTTATAAAACAAATGTGAAACGTTATTTATTAACGACCACTTTGCGCTTCTAACGCTAACATGTTGTCTACAGAAACCCTTTTATAGCCAGTGTGGGACTAAGGATTTAATTTAAATGTTCATTAGAATGTGAGATGTTCCATGATATATTTACCTAGGTGACCTAAATTGGGAAAATACTAACAACTCCATTAATATTTATAATAAAGGGTATAAAATAGCATTTTCCTAATTGATATTTTATTCACTTTTCTCTCACTGAATAGTTTATGATTTTGTTAGGAATGTCTACTATTCTGCTTAAAAATACAACATTTCTTATATATTTCCATTCCCAGTAAACACTGCAACGTATTACATGAAATTATTATTTTACGTTTTCTAAGAAAATAAGATATAACTGTATTTTCACTTTATGTTCATTAATTCAAAATTACTTAATACATTTATTTTTAGATTGCTATTTATATTTTGCTTATATTAGATTGGCTAGTGCTGAATGCTAAAAATTAGTTTAATTTCATTATATATAATTTATTTATTAATATTGTTAAGGTCTTCAGGTATTGACCGTGTCTGCATTCCTCAGGGCTATCTCTGAGACTGAAGAGTATGTGTTCACCTCAGGTATATATGTAGGCCTTGTCCGGTTTCCTTGGGCGGAGTCGTCCCCTCCATGTCTACGGATACTTCTTCCGGTGGCCGTTCACCCACAATACCGTCGTTTATGTTTCTTGTCCGTGATCTCTGTGGAATGACGGGCTTCCAGAGTTTGCTGAGTCTGTATCCATCCTCCCTGTTGATGTTGAATGGGCATTTCGCGATTTCTATGGAATCTCGAACCAGTCTTTCTCGGTATCGGTCCACCTTGGCCAGCACCTTAACTTCATCGAATTTGATGCTGTGATTAGTTTCCCAGAAGTGTTCTGCTATTGCTGATTCTTCTGTCCGAAACTTTTTTAAACTCTTGATATGCTCGGCGACCATGGAGTTTACCAATCTGCCGTTTTGTCCAATGTATTCTAAGCCGCAAGAGCAGGGTAAGCTGTATATTCCTGGGATTTTTGTCTGGAGTTGATCTTTGCAGCTGGGTAGCATGTGTGCTATTTTCTTGTCCGTGCCAAATGCTGTTTCTATTCCCTGCTTCTTGAGTATCCTAGAGATATTTTCTGTTGTACCTTTAACAAAAGGTATTACGGCTGTTTTCCGGGGTTCATCTTCAATTGATATTGTCTTCTTTTCTTTTTTCTTCTTAAACTGATTTCTAATTTCTTCTTTCCCGTAGTCTTTCTTTAGCAGAGCAGTCATCAGGTGTCTTTTTTCCTTTGGGAGGCTCTGTGGCTCTGATATTCTCTCAGCTCTAGTGACCAAAGTGCGAATTATCCCATTCTTCTGTGCTGGATGGTGATGAATGACAGATGGTTCATCTGTTGGTATGCGTAGGTTTTCTGTAAACCGCATACCCCGTCAGTACCCGAAGACCTTAACAGTATTGATGACCAGGACCGTGGAAGTCTACGAGTTTTAATTTATTTATATTCTTATTAATGATTTCGTAATTGGTGAAGAGTATATATATATATATATATATATATATATATATATATATATATATATTTGTAATGTACATTTTTCCGTTATTGTACGATATTAACTTAGCAGGAGGCCGACAGACAGTTATTACTATGAAGCATTAAATTATCCTTTTTTTTTTTTTAATCTATCTATGTAAAAAACTCATCTCCAATGGGAAAATCGCATAGAATTGAGGTAAATTAAACGTTATAATGCATAGATATATATAACGAGTATTTTGGAATAAATTTAAACTTGTCTTTTGTGAAGTCATGATTAAAACGATAGTGTTTCAGAGAGGTGTAAATTGCTTACTTTTTCCTCATATCCTTCCCTTTTACATAAAAATAAAAGGTTTACTTACAATTAGACCCGCTAGAATTTATTGGTCACTCTCACAGTCTATAACAGAGTTAACATGGAATGAATTAATTTTCAGAAACATTACCAATCTGCCACAACCAAATTTTAAATCGCCTGTTCGATCGTCATCAGCAACTCATCATAAACATATTACTGTCAGAAAATTGAATATGAATGAAGAGATGAGATCATTTAAAATTTGATTTTTGAAAGTTGGTGGGTTTTAATTTGGAAATTTAATTACACAAGTTTGATGTAAATCGTTGGACTGGTCTTTTGAAATTAATAGTTGGGTTGATGTATTACGGATCGCCGAGAGGACGTTAAGTCAGTAATTATGAGTGAATAAATATTATTCCGGGAGTTAGTTCGAGTTGTGGGAATTCGATATTTAATTAGCATTACAAAACTTGCTAGGATCGGTTCCAAGACGAACAACTTGCTTCCATTCATCGGAATCTCCTCTCAACTAGGCATCTCCATTACAATACGATTTTAATATTAACTCTGATCACCTTTTGGATTTATTAAAGCTGTGAAAAGAATTTTTTCTCACCTCAGGGTAACCCAATACACGTACTAATTCTTAACGCAAACTAGAAATTAAACTTCTTGACAAAATCATAATATTAAACTAATCGTTGCTATTTTCGTTGTACTATATCAGAACAAAAAAGCTAAGTACGAGTATTAACCCTTAATTGGCCAGAAACTCAAAAAATGACTTGAAATGAAAAATGTTCTTAAAAACTCATTTTTCATTTTCTTAAAAACTCTGAAAGCTATGGTTTTCATCTCTGTTAAACATTGAAACTTGTCGTTTTTAATACATTTTTGAGATATCTCTTGAATATGCTGGATGGTAGAGGAACCAATTGATAAGGATCAATAAGAAGGCCAAGTCCTCTACTGTTTTTTCCAGAAAAAAAACAGTAGAGGACTTGGCCTTCTTATTGATCCTTATTTTTGAGATAGGTAATATTATGACCACTTTTAAGAAAACGAAAGACACAAACCATTCATTGTCAAGGTAATAAAATTAATAAAATAAGGTACATTCAGGGGTAATTTTCGTTAATATTTATTGAACAAAGTTCAATTTCGAAGTGCAAATTTCTTAACAACCCTTGATCAATTTTATAGTCTTGAAATTCCTAATATCCCTTTTTAACAGATTTCCCTTTGGGTTTAGTTTATACTCACGACACAATTTTCGAAATTTTTCCTCAAATGTCCATCGATCCTAACCAGGAGATAACGAAATAAAAAGTCCGTCACACATGGGCTGCGTTAACTAAGCAGATTTCCCACGTGAAGTTCTACAATAGAGAAATTTCACGAGTGTCGAGCAATTAAGGAAACGGCCGAACTAGCTTTTGGCGGGATAGTCACCCAGCCGTTAGCCGCCCAGATTTAATAAAAATGCAAATATCTCGGTTAATATTCAAGATAGAGAATAAATGTATATAACAATATTTATAGTAAATTTAATTTGCAATAAGATTGATTCTGTATAATTGTTCGCTCCGACGTATAGTAACGGAGATATTTCGAATATTCGAAAATCCTCCCCTCATAACTCCCCCTCCCACTAGTTTGAATTCCGCCGTTAACGAAGTTGATCTTTCTTTTTACATATAACGATTAAATATCGAGTTTGGTAACGATCAAACAAAAATTGCGACCGCTAGAGCGGTAACAGACAAATATATATATATATATATATATATATATATATATATATATATATATATAGATAGATAGATAGATAGATAGATAGATAGATAGATAGATAGATAGATAGATTGATAGATAGATAGATAGATAGATATGTACAGTTTTGAACGGACCTCATTTTCGTCATCTACTAGGTAGGATTGATGGACATTTGAAACAAAATTTTGAAAATTCCGTCATGAGTACAACCTCAATAGCTGATTTCCCTTAAGGGAAATCTGCTAAAAATGAGGTCCGTTCTAAACTATATATATTTGTCTGTTAAAGCTCTGGTGATCTCAATTTTGGTTTGATCGTTACCAAACTCGATATTTAAACGTTTTATGTAAAATTAAAGTTCAAGTTAGAAAATGGCTGAAACCCGGTTAGCGGGAGAGGGGGTTTAGAACATTTGACATAACCCCGATGTTATACATCGAATCGAACATTTATATGGAACCAATCTTATTGAAAATGTAATGACCTAGAAATATTATGTTTATGTCTTCTCTGTATTGAATACAACCAAGATATTTCCAAATTTTAGTTTTCAGCTATCACTAAACCCCCACTTCTACTAATGTCATATGTACAATAAACTGTTATATCAAGAACCGCTCAATTCTAAGGTTAAATACCAAATATTCTCTTCATTGGACGTTTCCTGTGTGAGATTCATGCAAATTCGTTTTGTGATGATGTAAATTAAGAAATTTTGTTCTTTACTCTAAAATGTTTATTTGATATATACCATACCAGATAGTTATCCGTTTAAGTAAGCAATAAAGATCACATTTGTTATTGGCTGAAATTGGACCAGTAATGGGGAGGGGGCAGATTAAAGTGGGAATTTTGAAGATTCCAAAAATCACTGTTCTTCTGAGTTGAATCGTAAAATGTAATAAAACGAATTTTGTTAAACTATTGTTTTTCTTCAATTGTTGTTCTATACATTTTTGGTAACCAGTGTTAGCCGAGTTATTCGTCCTTTCTTGTTTTCTGCCTTCAGTAACCCTCCCCCCCCCCTCCTCTTTTACTCATCGGTGTTTTACGTATAAATAGACGACATGTGGTAAAATGAGATCGCTAGCGTGTTATACTAGCTCACGGGAAATCTGCTTTAATTGCTTTTTCCAAGAGTTTTTGTTTCTTCGAATGGCCAATTTATTATTGACCTATTCCTTTAAGAAATTCAAAGAAATAAGTTAAAATTAAAAACTCCTTTTTCGAACTGTAATTTTTCTAATCTCACATATATTTTGTATAGCAACAATACTAGATTTTGTTTATGTGAGTAGAAACATTTTTATTAATTCCTCTGTGTTCTCTTGAGAATGTATGTATTTCGAAGTTGACTATTGGAATTTGTCATCTGATATTATTGTTTATTTTCGTACATAAACAAATCTAGGGCAGTATTTCACAATAATTAGAGGAGTCGTAGCGTCTTAGAAGTAAAGAAACGAAGCGTAATAATAATTATGAAAATATCTGGCACCATCACTTGTTGAATCGGCTCAAAAATGTACAACATATATCTGATTTCGTTATAAATTCAATGAATTCTAGCTGATTTTCCTCCTGATGGGAATCAATTATTCAGATCAGCCTGATTATGGGATGATCTTTTTTTTATCGTTTTAATAACTCTCATAAATTCTATTTTCCTTGAAGATCATTAACATAATTGAAAAATTATACTAGAATACCGAAAGTGCTATCTGGGTAAGGAATTACACTGTATTTTTCGATATAAATGTTCATGTTAGATGAGGTGGGTGGCATGTACTTTTTTTTTGGACATATTGGATATAAAGGAATTTGTTTGAATTCTATCCACTCCGACCATTATAACTCTTTAGTTGCACCATGTTATTCGACGACATAATATTCTAATGGGAATGATTCAAAATATGATGTATAATGTTGCTGACCATTCCCATGAATGAAACCTCAATTCCAACTTGAAATCGGAAGTTATGGTTTCCGGAACGGGAAGAGATGGCAAGAAAAAGACGAATTAGATTAACTTTAAAGTTCAACTAGTACTTAAAATATAAGTAACTGCCTGGGTATAACATAACATTAACATCCTCCTTCATCTGTGTTCAAGAATTTCCAGGAAATGGTGCTTGCAACCATACAAGGGTTGACCTGAATCGTATTTATTAAGAGAAAAAAGTTCCCATATCAATTTAGCAGGAAATACCTCAACAAATTGTAGCGTTAAACAGCTTCCATCCCCTGCCTCCGAGGTATAATAGGAGAGAAATATTGATTTCCACTTTGATGTGCATTTGGATACAGTCCCCGTAATCAAGAATATTATGGGGCAGACATGAAAAGGGTTACCTGGAAACACTATAAAGCTTCCTTTGGGGGGAAACGCGTCTAAAGTAACGCACTCTGGTATTTAGTTAATGAGATTGAATTGCCATTTGAACTTTGAAATAAACTTGGCACGAGTCAATTTGCTAAAACCCGCAACCTATTACATTTCATAACGATCAATAAAAAGGCCTTGTCCTCTACTGATTTTTAATATTATGCAGAGTGCACTTTCGGAGTCAACGCTCCATCGTCAGTGCCTGTTGATTATAGCTGTGTAGTCTACACCACGGCCGCCGGGCGACATAATATTAAAAATCAGTAGAGGACAAGGCCTTTTTATTGATCCTTATTAATTGGTTCCTCTGACATCCAGCATACCCCAGAGATATTACATTTTAGTACAGGTCTTCAATTAAAATTTTAATTGTTTCAGACGTCCAATATCTATTAAAGATATTCATTTTTTATAGTTCTTATTTTTTTTGCAACAACGTTTTTCATGCTTAAATTTAAAATTGAATATATTTAGCCCAACAGCACTTCTTAATCAGCTCTCAGCTGTATGTATCTCGACGCCGTGTTTGCGTTTGCGTGATGTTGCAACAAGGTGTTTTAGAGGTGAGATATACTCACAATCTGAATGCCATTAAAATGTAATATTTAAATTCAATTTCACCACAAGAGGGGCGCTACTAGAATGGAATATTATTTTAATGGAATGCCATATAAAATTCGTTAAATCCATAGGTAGATATCCCAAATGTGTTATACCTCCATGAGTCCATCCTCACTATTAATTTTCATAAAACAGTAAAGAGAAATTTAAATATTAAAATTTTCTACTATAATATTTTCCTTATGACTCGATTAATCCTCAGCTGACACTGGGTGGTATGAGTGACCTATGGTTATTTCAAAAGTGTTTCTGTGCAAAAATCCTTTACATCTTTATAGCACACTAGCTCAGATACCCGGCTTCGCCCGGGAATTCATTTGAGGCTGAATGGTGAAGGTAACTTTGTTTAATCGTTACCAAGCTCGAGGTTTAGTCGTTTTATGTAAAAAGAAAGATCAAGTTCGTTAACGGCTGAAATCGGACCAGAGGGAGGGGGGGGGTTTAGAGGGGGAGAATTTTGAAAATTCAAAATATCTCCATTAATATGCGTCGGATCGAAAAATTATATAGAATCAATCTTATTGCAAATTAAATGTCCTATTTATTTATAGTGATATTTGCATTTGTATTCTGTGTGTGGTCGGCAGGAGTAGGCTATGTTCGAGACATTCCGCCGAGAGCTCTGGCGGCCCTTTCCGTAACTATTCGTCCCTCATGAATAGGTTACGAGATCCTTTTCTACTACAGTTGTTATTGGGCAGATTTCTCCACTGTAAAACTTCACGTGAGAAATCTGCTTAGTTTACGCAGCCCCTGCGTGACGGACTTTTGTAATGTTCATATTTGCCAAAAAACCAATAGGAAACGAAATATCGCTATTTTTAATTTCTGGCTTCCCCTATAACCCCCCACTCCTGCCCGTCGCTAGAAATGTTGGTATGGCTTGTTATAATTAAAGCGTTAGTGCTAATACATACGGTATATTTATAAAACCGGAGTTTTATTTATTTTGGTTGGGTCTTTTGTCCCAAATAAAATTGCTCACTTCCACTATAGTTTTTAGCGTATATCTCGTTTATAATACGTTATACGACAAAAGTGTATATAACAAAAGTTACTCTAAATAACAAAATAAACAACTTTTGTAATGTTTATATTTGCCAAAAAACCAATAGGAAACGAAATATCGCTATTTTTAATTTCTGGCTTCCCCTATAACCCCCACTCCTGTTCATCTCAGAGGATATTAATATAGCCTAAATTCTAAGTTTGGTTAGTTGTAATATACATACCAAGTTTCATAAAATTCGGTTCAGCTGTTTATGCGTGAAAAGGTAACAAATAAACAAGCAAACAAACACACACGAAAGAAACAAAATGCAGTTATGGTGTCTATGACATATGAAACGAAAAGTTATCGTAAAATTTCGCGAAAAAAATCAATGTACAGACAGAGGTTACAATTTTATATATATATATATATATATATATATATATATATATATATATAGAGAGAGAGAGAGAGAGAGAGAGAGAGAGAGATTCGATGAAGCGTATATCACGTGGATGCCTTGATATTCTACATTTTCATTAAACATTTCTCCAATTATTTGGCAAAGCTTTAACCCTTTATTGGGCAATGATTATCAAAAAGGCTACATTGAATAATATGATTTTTCATAAAATTGGTAGGTGTAGGGCCGATATAAAGCGTAGTACACAGAACCCCAAAAACGAAAAAGTTACTTGTATTTCAAAATAATAGTTTCTCCCTTTGTGGGTCACCTGATAGATTATGCGTCACATGTTTTGATACATTAATTTATTTTTTCTCTACGAGTGTCCAAAATACCTTAATTATGGACGCCTCAATGTTTTATTTTCTTCCTTTAAGCAAGGAGATAATGGTTTCTTAGTCACCGATTCGGCAACTGTTTCTCCAAGGTTAGGGGTGAGAATTACAATATGAACACCTCCAGAGAAGAAAGAAAATATTTACACAACACCTGACGATGTTGAGCAGATTGCAAGATATCGCACCGGCTCTCGCTTCATTACACACAAATGGAGATAGGCTATCCCTCCCTAGCAAAAACTACATCTCCTTAGAGGGGGAGAATTTTGAAAATTCGAAATATTTCCGTTGCTGTAAGTCGGATGGAAAAAGTATATAGAATAAATTTTATTGCAATTTAAATTTACTATAAATATTGTTATATATATTTATTCTCTATCTTGAATGTTAACCAAGATATTAGCATTTTTCCGTTTTCAGCTTTTAGTCAACCCCCACTTCTACTAGCGTTACATAAACAATACTCTGTCATATAATCAACCACATTATTCAAAGATTAAATGACAAATATTGTTTTCCAGAGACATTTATTGTTCGAGATACATACAAATATGTTATTGTGCCTCCCTCCGTTTTAAATTCTTGGATTACTAAAATTTGATTAATTGAGATAAAAATTGTTCTGATTCATTATAAGTTACAGTGGTAGATATAGTAAATGGTTTTCAATAAAATTAATATGTTAAATTCTGATATATTTCAGTAATTGTTTTTCTTTCCGGTAAGAGTTTGGCAGACCTGTTTGTTTACATTTCAGACGTTTCCTGTCGAGAGGTTTCTTATTATCATTTGTATTTATTCACTTAATATTCACAGTGGAATATTCTATTAGTATGCAGTTTTATCTATTGTTAAACTTCACGAGGGAAATCTGCTTACTTCACGCTGCCCTTGCGTGACGGACTATTTTTTTATGATATTTTTAACAATCTTGTACATTTACTCAAATAACATCGAACCAAATTAAATAGGCATATCCCAGATGACATGCAACTACTTTTGTGCTTAGGGAGATGTGACCTTAAGATTTTAACAAAACTTTCCGAATGAATGGACGTAGATACGCTTACATTTGTATAAATGGTAAGGATTTCCGGAAGGGCAAGACAAACACGACAGACTCGGGGAAAGAGGCAAAGAAAAGTAATGCAAACATAAATATTTCAGTGGTGGCAGTCTGCTTATGACAGCCTCTAATTCGGCGGGCAATTTCCTTGAGAGTTCTCGCCTTTCTTTCAACCTCTAGTTAAATATAGGCTGCGTTTCTTCTCTATTTCTTCCAACAAAATCTTATTCAACTGCCATCCTCCAATTTGCAGGATATAAATATTTTTTACAAGCCTAGTATTGCAAAAAGAATACGAATTCTCAAGTCCAAATATATACCAAGGTAAAAATTCAATAATTAATCGTTCAGGACAAGGTATTCCAATAAAATCTTAAATGTTGCCAAGAAGATGGTAAGAATGATGACCGTTCAACTCTATATAGTATTATTAAATTATACATTTTTGAACTTAAGAAGCTATGCCAGATATTTCAATAGTTTGCCAACTAGATCTTTACCCCATCATGAAACCTTTGTGGCTCACAAGGGCTGCATCTCAAAAAAAAATGAATACCAAGCCAGGAATGATGCATCAGGAAAGCAGTTTCACAAACATTATATAATTTACTAACGGATCCGACAGACGTAGTCCTGCATGATATTTCAAGTGATCAGGATATTAAATTTAATAATATTATGTTTAAAAGAAAAGCTACTTTTAATAACACAAAAAACAACTTTTGTTATGTCCACGTTTGCCTAAAAACAAATTGAAAATGAAATATCGGGAATTTCTTATTCGGGCCTCCCTTATAACCGCCACTCCCGTTCGAACTTAAAAAATTTAATATAGCTTATAATCAAGGAAGAATTACTGCTAATTTACATAAAGAGTTTTGTTAAGTTCGGTTTAATCGTTAGAGCCCAATAAAATTGTTGGCTCCCACTTTAATTATTTAGTGTATACCTCGTTTATACTTTGTTATACGACAAAAGTAAATATAACAAAAATTATTCTAAATAACAAAGTAAACAATTTTTATCTTTTGCATATTTGCCGAAAAACCAATAGGAAACGAAATATTGCTATTTTTAATTTTAGGCCTCCCTTACAACCCCCACTCCTGCTCCATCTGCCGGGCTGATTTGTGTATCTAAACCATCCGGGGCGTCACCCAAAAGCATATAAAAAAACATTATATATATATATATATATAAAGATATACAAGTGATAATTTTTTTTTTTTTTTTCTACAAAAAAAAACCCTATTTGCGATTTTTACTATTATATAACTGAACATATCATGCCCTACTTAAATTTAAAAACATGTGACGTATTTGTTGGGCAAAAAGAGGAGGAATGTGTAATAAAATTGAAGACATTCCTGTACAGAGGGAGCCTGATTGTTTTACGGATCGCCCTGCATGATAGAATTTTATCAACCCTAATATTCTATAATATGTATTCCTCGCTACTCAGACTGAGTTTTAAACATATTTCATTGAAATATAATCTAAAACTTGATGAAAACAGAATTGCTGCTTCTGTTGTAATAAAACAAGTTTTAGTGGACTGAGTGGGGTGAAATAAATAGTTCTGTTCACTTTTCAACTAGTGTATTAAGAACAATCACACAATAACCTCTTCATCATGAGAATGTAATATTTACACAAAACAAGTCTATTTAGAGTATTTACACTTCGCACATTCGACGGACACAACACTGTCTCAGTAAACTCAATATAATAAAGTTCCAGCTAGCGCGCGACACCAGATATTTTCTTTTGCATTTTTAACTTTGCACTTGCAATCCGGTTATCTATTTTCACTAACTGAACTTATTTTAAAACCATCTGGTATTTTTAATACCACGTGGTTATCATATTTGATAGCGAACGACTCACGAGTACGTGCGTCGCCGCTACAAAGTATATTGTACAATAATGGTAATCTAGCGCGATAAAATGTTTTAGCATTAACTCATTCATTCTATTCGGCGAAATTGATGAAGAAACATAATGCCCCCAGTGCTAGCCAACAATATTTCTGAAATTTGATAATCGAGTAATTCTCATAAAATCACTTAATTAATTAATTATGTTTCATAACATTATAGAATGGGTACCGAAATATCTGAATTAATGAAATAAATATCAAAATGGAAAACATATTCTACTGAATACTATCACTGTTGTCTATTCAAACGTTAGAAATAAAATTGATCAAGTATGTCATTTAAAACCACTATCCAGAACAGAGAGAACCAATCTGTCTAGTAGAAACCACTTGATGATTGATTGTGAAACGAACAAGATGAATTCATTGCATGACTCATCTCCAGTAGTCGACTGTGTATCAACTGATAAGATATACATTCTTATCAAAATGCTTAAACAGCTACACATACAACTAACAATGCTAAAATAATTAATTAGCTGTTTTTCTAGTGGCCTATAATTTATTGAAAATATTTCAGTTACCTCTTACAAATCATATTAATGACTAGGGACATGATGAAGGTATCTTGTAAAGAAAACTGGCCGGGTATTAAGTAAAAGATGATTATACTGTATTTATGTTGACAGGTATAAAGCAATACGGTCACAATAGTGCACTATTGTACCTAGTACAAAAACTAAAAAAAGAAGTCAATTTAGGACTAATAAAAAAAAACTTTGTATAGCAACAGCAACTAGGTGTATTTTAATGAAACTGCATTATTAATTTCACTAATTCAATAAATTAAGAACCCCCTCTCCAATCATTTATGATTAATTCAACAAAATGTTTACAGATGCATAAAACATTATAATTACTTAGATATCACACTTCGAATTTAGGTTTCAGGAAAGATTGGAAGAAATTTTGCCCGAGTGTGTCATGTGAGGGACGTCTTTCTAAAAAAAACCCCTATAAATTGCCCTGAAATTGTTAACCGGTATTTGTAAAATTTATAACTAAGATATATCTGTCTAAGTCTATATATGCCTCTTCCCATGCCCAAATTCTGGGCGTCAATGAACTCCATCTTTCTTCTCAGGATAAAAGTTAAACAATAAAGGTTCATTTTTATTTTATTTTAATATCTCGATATTTGTAACCGCTCGAGAGCAACATATATATTGTTTGCCTCCTCGCAATCTCGTCGTAAATTTCGAGATTAAAAAAGCTTCATATTACATATATTCTTAAAACTGAAACTTTTGATATTTTCGGCAATCATAAACTATGATAACGAAAGGCTTGAACATTTTTTTTTTTTTTTTTTTTTTTTTTTTTTGTAATTTTGTGATATGAGCAACCTCAATAGCTCTCCAAAAAGTTAAAACCACAAAAAGTAACATTAATATTAAACATACTCACGGGAAATAATAAAAATCTGAATTTTTTCTGTTATAAATTATTTCGGCAAATAAGATTTAATGACATTCTCGTGGGTCATTGGTTTTTCATTGAGTGAGGCTCATAATGAAACATTATTTCTCATTCCTTCATATTAACAATTTTGAATTTGACTATTAATAACACGTTTTATTGTATTTACCGATATTTTATTTTTTAATTATTCCTTTATTTTATGTATTTTATAATTACGAGTTGTATATTGTACCTTTCTTTGTTTTACACATTGTATTTTGTAATTAAAAATGATACGTTTTTATTACTTAATGACCATTTTCGTTTAATTGTCTTGTAATAAACTATAAGTTCTGTTCTTTTTCTTTCCGATTAACTTGGTTTTTTGTTTCCTTGTGAAACCTCATTTTATGTCATTTGTTATTGCATTAATGATCATATTGCAAGTTATTGGTTCTTGATTTAATGACCATATCGTCATTAGTTTTTCATAATGAAGAATAAATTCTCCTTTTCTTTGCAATTAACTATAGTTATTAGTTCTGTTGTGTTTGTCTGTTTTTTTTTTTTTATTTCGGTAAATATTTTGTACATCACACTTACAATTAGAAGAGAAAGTCGTCTATAGTTGTCTAAGGTCTTCAAGTCATCTTTCTTATGTAATAACAGCATTAGAGCCTTCCCCCATTAAGCAGGGAAATATTTTTTTCTAACAACCTTTTGAAAATGTCCGCCAGTAACTTGCTTAATGTTTCACCCCACGCTTTAATCAGCTCAGCTGTGATATAATCCAGACCTACTGTTGTCTTTTAGGTACTTTATTGCGGTTTCTACTTCATGTGAGTGAACGGCTTCATTTAGCAGATTTCCCTTAAGGGAAATCAGCTATTGAGGTCGTACTCATGACGCGATTTTCGAAAAATTTCTTCAAATGTCCATCGATCCTACCCAGGAGATGACGAAAATGAGGTCCGTTCAAAACTATATATATATATATATATATATATATATATATATATATATATATATATATATATATTTGTCTGTTAACACTCTAGTGGTCGCAATTTTTGTTTAATCGTCACCAAACTCCGTATTTAATCGTTTTATGTAAAAAGGAAGACCAAGTTCGTTAACGGCTGAAATCGGACCTGTGGGAGGGGGGGTTTAGAGGGGCTGGGGATTTTCAATAATTCGAAATATCTCCGTATTATACATCGGATCGAAAAATTGTATAGAACTAATCTTATTGCAAATTAAATTTACTATAAATATTGTTATACGCATTTATTCTCTATCTTGAATATTAACCGAGATATTTGCATTGTAATCTGCCTGTCATCACCAGTAGGCTAAGTTCGGACTTTCCGCCGAGAGCTCTGGCGGCCGTTTCCATAACTACTCGTCCCTCGTGAATAGGTTTAGAGGTTAGGTTAACTGTTTTTTGGGGCTAGAAACTTCTGGGTTATTACGCCCTAAATAATGTTTTAGGTTTAGAGGTTTCTTACTACTACAGTTGTTATTAGGCAGATTTCTCTATTGTAAAACTTCACGTGGGAAATCTGCTTAGTTTACGCAGCCCCTGCGTAACGGACTTTTTTTGTCATCCATTCTTCTATGTGTATGTTTATGTGCTTCTTCTTCTTTGTGATGAAGGGTGTCGTGATAAAGGTTAATAATACCTTTGAATACTACTTATAATTTCTTCCTGGTCTGTGAGGATTGTATCCCTTTCATCTTTAATAGCACAAATTAGTTTCCTCCCTGAGGGAATTCGCTTGAATTTTCCTCCTGTTTCCAGCGATAATTCCTGCTTTTTTGATTGCAGTCATGTCTAAGTTTTCTTTCTTATTGATTTGCAAGTCTTGGTGTATCCAATTTTCCTTTTTGCAATATTTTTAAGCTTCCTCCTCTTGTATAAAGGGTTTTTTATTGGCTGGGGAATTACTTGAATTTTTCTTTTTTGTGCATGTGCTGTGTATTTCGGCTATTGCAGTTTTCAGAGTCTTGTTTATATTCTCGAGTACCTCATCTGGATCTTCAGATACTTTTTCTGCTGTCAGTTTAGGCTTTATTTTTTCTCCATAATTTAGTTCTTTAGCTAGTTAACATTCTTGTAGTCAGGTTCTTGCCTTTCGGTGTTATGAACTTTTCATTGAATGTCAATAGATAGAGATGCTCCCAGTGGCATGTGGTCACTCCCAAAAATTATTTCAGGAATGGTTTCAATGTCCTTTATTGTGGTTTTAGTTTTATGTGTTAGGGTGACATCTATTGCA